>JAXLNO010004509.1:45734-95138 GCA_038087875.1 Malacoraja senta
GGAGAAGCACTAAATATATGCCTGCGTTTGAGACAGTATGCAGAGACAGGCTAACAATTCCGTGCCAGTTATAAAATAAATCCTTTACATATTACATTCTGGATAAAAATAAAGAGACTCTGTTTTGACAGTTGCTGCTTCAGCTGATTAGTGTTGATAGATTGAACTCACACTTAGGTTTGTTCATCTTGTCCGGGCGACTGGAAGCTTATTGGAAATGGCAACTTGGACAGGGGGGGGATGAGTATTACAATAAAAGACACATCGTGCTGGAGTACAGGGTGGCAATGTGGCGTCAGAGCGACGTAGGCCGAGGAGGGGTGATCTTATAGAGGTGTATAAAATCAGGAGGAGAATAGATAGGGTGAATGCACGGCCTTTTCCCCCAGGGTAGGGGGCACAGGTTTAAGGTGAGAAGTGAAAGAAAGAGGGGAAAGGGGAGAGAATAGTAAGATTAAACGAGAACTTACCCAAGTTTTGAAGTTGATCTTTATTTTATGAGGAGTTACGTAGGTGATTACGTGAAGAACCCCGCCAGTGCGCCTGCGCGTCAATCTTCAAAGCAGCGGTGTGAAATCACAAAAAACAACAACCGAAGTAATATAGTCTCATAATAAAATGAGTAATACAAGAACTTCCATCTGACCTTTATGGTAGAGGGTAGGGTCGTGGCGGGCACGTAATCACCTACGTAACTCCTCATAAAATAAAGATCAAACTTCAAACTTAGGTAAGTTCTCGTTTAATCTTACTATTTTACTTCGGAGTCACGTGAGTGACTACGTGAAGATTTTAAAGCTTTGTGATTTCATGCCGTGGATCAATCCCGGCTTCTCACTGCATTGATTGACTCGGAACGAGAAATAATCAATCATGCATTCATAATAACATTTTACCACAAATGCAGTAATTCATTTCAATAATGAAATTAATCAGATCCCCTTTAAACCAGAGGAATTTACACAGAACTTAAAATAGTTTCTGCAAACAATCCCGCATTATCAATAGGCCGATGGTAAAAATGTTGAAACATCAACTCATTGGACCACCCGGCGGCTGCGAGGATATGGTCGACAGGGACGTCTTTTTGCCCTGTCCGCCGACGTTTCTGCTGCCCTAGTCGAGTGAGACGTAAAACATAAGTGTTAATCACAGCAGCTGTTAAGACTTATTTTATCCATCTGGAAATAGTCTGTATTGAAACTCTCTTGTGTGGTTTCTTGTGTGTGATCAACAACCCAGTTTCCATATTTCTCAAATTCTTTGTGACCTCAATGTATTGTAACAAATACGTCTTAATACAGAGACAAGGATCATTTGGATATACTGCTAGTATAATTTTAAATCCTGTCACACCTGGCCTAATTTACTTTAGTAGGTCATAGATATAGAATGTAACCTTATCTTCAGTTACTTCCATACTGTCTATTTGTAATTTTCCAAGTGTTTGCACTCGTTGTGCTGTCACTCATGCCATAAGCATTAATACTTTCATACTGAGCTTAGCCAAAGGTAAAGACACACTTGATGACCATTCACAAAGTAGTTTCAGTACCACACTTACATCCCAGATTGTCACGTACCTAGGTTTCGGTGGTTTGGAATTAAAGATTCCTTTCATTAGTCTGGAAACAATTGGGTGTGACCCAATTGGGTTTCTTTTCTGACTCCAGAACCAAATATGAGGACAATGCACTTCTGGCTGAATTAATTGCACTACAACTCAGACCTTCATCATAATAAAGTTTTGACAGAAATTCTAAACATTTGAAATATCTGCAGTACTTTATTGCACATTCTTTTGTACACAGAACTCTTCCCATTTCTTAATATAAGACAGGTACTGTTTTTGAGTGCTCTTCCTCCAGGCTGCCGTAAGCATGTCCACAGTACGCTCAGACCTCGTCCCAGAAAAGGCATTCTTAAAACCTGCAAATCAACAAATCCAAACAATCATATAATGGATGTTGTTACCCTGTTACAGGGTGCAGCAATAAATTACTCCTTTTTGGGACTTTCATCAACATTTGTGTTGTTAATTCTAATATCAACGGATACCATGGCTGTGTAGGCCAATCTGGTACTACCAATACCCTTGAAGCAGCATCTTGCCTGATTTTAAGCAAACATTGGCTTATGAGGAAGAAAGGTGGAAATATATATGAAAACATACCACCCCAATGTAGCGAGAAAGCATCAATCGCCACTGCTCCTGGATCTGGTTTCCATGAGACATATCTCGATAGCTGATGATTCAAGTCGATGTCGGTCATTCCAAATCTGATTACTATATCATTGAATACCTCTTGATTCAACATCCATTCTTTATTATCATGGAACTTTCGTGATCTGGTGTCTGCTATCGTGTTCATTCTACCTGGTAGATAGATAGCTGAAATCCAAATGTTCTGTTCAATACACCAAGACCAAAGTTGATTTAACTATTTTCTCACATGACACCGACTTAATTCCACCCATATCATTAATATAGGCAACTGCTGTTGTTTTTATTAATTTTAACTTGAACCTTCCTTTTAGTTGTGTTAGAACCACAAGCTTGCAGTCCATAGAAACCTCCTAAAGCTCCAAATAGGTAATTCCCCATGTCTGCAGTAACAATAACTCTTCCTGATTCCATCTGTCTCCGCAGCTAGATGTTAAGTCAGTTGCACCCCATGGTAGTGCACTGGCATCAGTTTGTAATATCATGGAAGGTTGTTCAATCAGCACTTTGCCTGAACTGCTTGAGACATGTAGAATCCACCACTGTAGATTAGAAACAGCATTTGTTGTTACTTGCATGGTTCTATCAAAATGAGCAGCATTTATTCTCAGTGCCTGTTCTTCTCTGCAGCTGTTGATAATGTAATGGTCCATACTGGACTGCTGGGAATCTACTAATTTTTCCCAGTACCTCGAGCCACCTGTCTGATTAGAGGTTTTTGCTCGTTTAACAGATTACTGCAATCTTTAATCAACTCCACCCTTTTTTCACTGGGCAAAGTAATTTGCATTTGGGCTGAATCAATTGTGAACCCAAATAATCAATTGAGGTACATGTTTTTAACCTTGATTTCTTTGGATGAATTTAGAAACCCCCAAACTTTCAAAAGTTTGATTTCATAACTGCAACTGATGCTTCTGTTGACGTTTTTGTCCTTCCTATAATCAGGACATCATCCAGGTATGCCATTAGTACATGCACCTGGCTCTCAGCAACCCCAGAATTGATTTAAACAATTTTATGAATATTCTGGGAGGGAACGTTAACCCATTAGGCAGAGCTTTGAACTGCCCTAATTGGTTCATCCATGTAAATTTAAGATACTTCATATCTTGCAAGTGAACAGACACTGAACAAAAGGATTCAGACTTGTCAAGTCTATAATCATCCTATATCCTCCATCCTTTTTTGATCGAGGGAATATATTTGACCCAAATTGGTGAATTTGATAGACTGATTCTTCAAAAACACCTTTTATATGTAGGGTTTTGAAGCGCAGCTTGAACCTCCATTCCTTCGCAAAGTGGAGAGTTCTGCTAGGAACATGCTGGACAGGCAAATCATAATTTGGATTGAATTCAATTCGAAATCCTTGTATATTATTCAGAATTACCACATCTGAAGTAATCTTCTTCCAATGTTTATAGAAGAGACGTAATCTGCCTCCAGCTTTTGGACTTAATCCAGTTAGTATGTTCCCATGAGAACCAGGTCCACCTACCTCTTGAGTATTCTGAGATCCCTGGATCTCCCGGAAGCACCACCACTCCCGCTGCAGGCCGCCAGCTACGTCCCTACGTTGATGAGCGACTTGGTCCTGGTCTAGGATCCGTATGACGTCTGAAAGGATACTTCCTCTTTACAGACTTTGTAACCATTGATGTTTTTATCAATCCTGTTTTCGCTTCATCTTCCAACTCTTTAATAGGTCTCCTCTCCAAAGAGTAAGTTGGGTAATTGTATATTACTTGGTTTGCAGAGTGCTGCGAATTTCGGATTCATAGTAGGCCATATAGCACCTTCCTCAGATAATTGATCTCGAAGTGGGTGCTGCATAGCAACCCCAGTGCTTCCTGATGCAACTTCGTCATCTCTTGGCTGTTATCTGCTATTCTGGTAAAAGCAGTTATTCCAGAACCCAGCAGCTTTAATATTCTCTGCAACTGATTCCAGATAATTTGGTTCACTGCTTCTGCTTTCAGCAACCCACAGTTACTTGGGGTCTCCTGCTTTCTTGCAGTCTCATCCATCTCCTGCTGTTCCAGCTGATGGTAAACCAAGTAATTTATTAAGGAGGCCAGTTCTTCTCCTAATGGCTCTCCTGACCCTGACGGGGCAGCGAATCCTACTGCCAGGGGTGGAACATCTGGCAGCTGCCGTTCATCGCCTTGTACAGCCTCACCGTCAGAGTCGGGGGTCTGAAATCTCATGACCCGTAGCACGCTCCTCATCCTGAGGGTGCATTCCATCAGCCCTGAGCCAGGTGCTGTTAAGCTGCTTCCAGCAGCTTGGCTTTCAGTACACTCCTTCCTGAGTGAACTTTGCTCCAACAGCCTATGTAAAAGGCTTTCTATTTGGGCAATACGCTCGAAAGCAGTATCTAGCCCTGGAGCTACTTCCATTGCCTGGGACTCCCTCCATGGGCCGTTGGAATTTAAACTTCGTCTTTTGCCCGACAGGCGCTGACTGTGTTTTCACCAGCCCCAGGTCCACAGTCGCTATGCTCACCGCTGGCGACTGTCCCGGGGTTTAGAGGCGGTTGGTCTCTAACCGCGGACTCCCGACTTCCCGACTTTCTGTCGGCTGTGTCGCTCGCCTCTTCCCCCTGTCCGTTTTTTCCCATGGCGTCTGTGGAAAAATCCCCATAGACCCACAGTAAACGGACCTGGAAAACATGAAAAAAGTTTTTACTTACCTTGTAGTTGAAAAACTACAAACCACTGGAGGAGCTCTGCTCCTCACGTCCGTTTGCGTCAAGGCGTCTGACGTAATGACGCGCAGGCGCACTGGCGGGTTCTTCACGTAGTCACTCACGTGACTCCGAAGTAAAATAGGAACCTGAGGGGCAACTTTTTCACGCAGAGGGTGGTGGGTGTATGGAATGATCTGGCAGAGAGGTAGTTGAGGCAGGTACGAGAACAACATTTAAAAGACATTAGGAGAGGTACATGGATAGGAAAGGTGTTGAGGGATATGGGCCAAATGAGGGCAAATGGGACTAGCTCAGATCGGGTATCTTGGTCGGCATGGACGAGTTGGGCCGAAGGGCCTGCATGTGTGCTGTAAGGCTTTAGGCCCTCTATTCTTTGATATTTACACCCTGGGGAAATAGTTTCTGACTGTTTACCCTATTTACCTGTCTCATAATTTGACAAGCTTCTATCAGGTTTCTTCTCAACCTCTGACGCTCCGGGGAAAACAGTCCAAGTTTGTTCAACCTCTCCTGATAGCTAATACCCTCTGGTCCAGGCATTCTCACACTCAGACCACAGTCTGTTCGTATTGGTGGAAATGTGTCAGACTCTATAACAATTAGCACGGGAGCACCTCAAGGCTGCGTGCTCAGTCCCCTGCTGTACTCACTCTATACTCATGACTGCATAGCCAGACATAGTGCGAACTCCCATCATCAAGTTCGCTGATGACACCACTGTTGTGGGACGTATCACTGAGGGGGATGAGTCAGAGTATAGAAGAGAGATCGAGCAACTGTCCATATGGTGCCAGCACAACAAACCTGGCCCCTCAACACCAGCAAAAACCAAGGAACTGATTGTGGACTTTGGAAGGAGTAGGATGGGGACCCACAGTCCCGTTTATATCAACGGGTCGATGGTTGAAAGGGTCAAGAGCTTCAAATTCCTGGGCGTGCACATCTCTGAAGATCTTTCCTGGTCCGAGAACAATGATGCCATTATTAAGAAAGCACATCAGCGCCTCTACTTCCTGAGAAGATTACGGAGAGTCGGTTTGTCAAGGAGGACTCTCTCTAACTTCTACAGGTGCACAGTAGAGAGCATGCTGACCGGTTGCATCATGGCTTGGTTCGGCAACTTGAGTGCCCTGGAGAGGAAAAGACTACAAAAAGTAGTAAACACTGCCCAGTCCATCATCGGCTCTGATCTCCCTTCCATTGAGGGGATCTACCACAGTCGCTGCCTCAAAAAGGCTGGCAGCATCATCAAGGACCCACACCAGTCCTGGCCATGCACTCATCTCCCTACTACCTTCAGGTAGAAGGTACAGGAGCCTGAAGACTGCAACGACCAGTTCAGGAACAGCTACTTCCCCACAGCCATCAGGCTATTAAACCTGGCTCGGACATAACACTGAACTTTATTAGCCAATACTGTTATTTGCACTTTATCAGTATATTGACCATTGTGTATATATTTATAGAATGCCTTGTAGTAAATGCCTACTATGTTCTGTTGTGCTCAAGCAAAGCAAGAATTTCATTGTCCTACCAGGGACACATGACAATAAACTCACTTGACTTGACTGACCTCTTCTGCACCTTCTTCAAAGCCTCCACATCTTTCCTGTCGCAGAACCTGCACACAGGGGCAGCCCAGTGACCCAGCTGGTAGAGCCACTGCTCACAGAGCCAGAGACCCGGGATCCATCCTGACCTCGGATGTTGTTTGTGTGGAGTCTGCACGTTCTCCCTGTGACCACGTGGGTTTCCTCTGGGCACTCCTGCTTCATAGAGAGTCATAACGTCATCGAGTGATACAGTGTGGAAATAGGCCCAACTTGCCCACACCGGCCAACATGTCCCAGCTACACTAGTCCCACCTGCCTGCGCTTGTTCCATATCCCTCCAAACTTGTCCTTCCTCCCATATCCCAACGACGTGCGGGTTTGTAGGTTAATTGGCCCTCTGTAAATTGCCTCTATTGTGTAGGGGGTGGACGAGAAAGTGGGATAACACAGAACTAGTGTGAACTGGTGATCGATGGTCGGCACGGACTTGGTGGGCTGAAGTGCCTGTTTCCACGCTGTATCTCTAAACTAAACTACACTCCATGGCGATCTTAAGAAGACACGGTGTTCCTCCAGTGTCCATTTGATGTTTATCCATCCATTAGCATCCCAAACATCGACGATCTGTTTCATTATCACAAAGCTGTCTGTGTACATGTTGGCTCCCACAACGTCCAACATTATGCCTGGAAATATTTCACAGTGCCTCTGTAGCCTGTTTAAACATTTATAACTGCTGCTGAAATGCTGAGGGTGCTGTGAAATTCATGCTTATCTTCTTTTAACTATGTGTCAAAATTATATAAGACCTACTTCATTGCACTAGGAACTTCAGGCTTTCACTTTGCACATAATGTTTTTTTTTAATTTATCAAACTTCCCTTTGTTTATTGTGTTACCTAGGAGTACTGTGTTTACAGACCTGTTACTGCCACAAGTAAGAATATCATTGTTCCATTTTCAGTACATATTTAGTTTATTCAGCTTGGAAACAGGCCCCTTATCTGACATGGACAAGGAAGGTGTGGAGGGGCACAAAGGTCAGGTGGCATCGCAGGATAACATGGAAAGGTGGCGTTTCGGGTCAGGATCCTTCTTCAGACTGATAGTTAGGATTAGATGGTTTAGAGGGATATGGGCCAAACGGAGGCACATGGGACTAGCTTAGATGGGGCATTTTGGTCAGCATGGATCAATTGGGCCAAAGGGTCTTTTTCCGTGTTGCATATCGACATTCCTGGGCATCAGGAACCCTAAATACCAAATTCAGCATGTCCTGAAGATGTTTCCCTGAACCTGAAACACTAACCCAGGTTCCCTCTACATTAATAGTCGGCATGGACTGGGTGAGCCGAAGGGCCTGTTTCCATGCTGCATCTGTCAATTGATCAAGATGCTGTTACTGTTCCGGGTCTTTTCTCTGTTTGTTGTGGATTTCCAGCAGCTTGCAGTGTTTGCAAGCCCTTTCTAACATTGATGGGACTGCGATTCCTCACTCAAGTGTGGAACTTCCCATCCATGGTTCCCACCGAGTCCACACCAACCATCGATCACCCGTTCACACCAGTTCCACGTTATCTCCCTTTCTCACCCACTCCCTACACACTTGGGGCAATTTACAGAGGGGCAATTAACCTACAAACCCGCACGTCTTTGCAATTTAGTTTAGTGCAGTTTTGTTTCGAAATCCAGCAGGGAAACAGGCCCTTCAGCCCACCGTGTGTCCACGTCGACCATCAATCACCCTTCACACGAGTTCTATGTTATCCCACCTTCTCATCCACTCCCTACGCATTGGAGTTGCAAACCCGTATGTCTTTGGAATCTGAGAGGAAACTGGAGCACCCGGAGGAAGCCCACGCGGTCACAGAGAGATAGTACTAACTCTACACGCAGACGCGGTCAGGATTGAACCCGGATCTCCGGCACTGTGAGGCAGCAGCTCTACCTGCTGCGCCACAGTACCGCTCATCCTGACAATATCTGCGTGATTGGCAGCAGCAAGATATTAAGACTTGAGGACTGATCAATAAACGTCACATCTTCCAGCCCTGAAATCTCAGTTTGTTATTAACGCAATGATTGACAAATTCTGCCATCGGTGTTTCCTTTGACCATCGCTCCAGCTGTCTTCTTTGCTGAGATATTGAACCAGAGGCCATTGCTTCTGCTGATAACAGACAGGAAACACCCTGAGGTGTCCAGGAGACACAGCTCATCCCCTGGGACACTGACGTGGGCAGAGACCACCACATAAACCAACCTCCCTTCCATTCACTTCCATCTGCACCTCACGTTGCCTCGGCAAGGCCACCAGCATAATCAAGGACCTGTCTCACCCCGGTCACTCCCTCTTCTCCCCTCTCCCATCAGACAAGAGGTACAGAAGTGTGAAAACGCACACCGTCAGATTCAGGGACAGTTTCCTCCCAGCTGTTATCGGGCAACTGAACCATCCTATCACCAACTAGAGAGCGGTCCTGACCTCCCATCTACCTCATTGGGGCCCATCGAATTATCTTTAATAAGACTTTAAAACTAAACAAAACTAATGCACCCATTTTTTAAATTTAAAGATAATGTTTTGAGAAACATACCAGACATCAGGCAAAATCTTGGTGTGACTGAGTCCCATAGTATGACAAGGAAGGACACAAAGTGCTGGAGTAACTCATCTGGTCAGGCAGTGTCTCTGGAGAACATGAATAGGTGATGTTTCAGGTTGGGACCCTTCCTCAGACTTTTATTTCACTTTAATTTCATGTTTCATCTATCTTCTTGTGTTTTATAACTGTTGGCAGACCCATTTCCCTCCGGGGATAAAATAAAGTTCTATCGCATCGTAGAATGAGCCAACGCATATTTGGAAGCTTCATCACATGACTTCCTTCCACCAACCACAGCCCACTGTCGAGAGCTGGGAGAGAGAGTGCAAGGACTCCTTCCCACAGGAAAAGGCCCGGAGGCGGATGTTACAAAAGAAGAGTCATAGATTCATGCAGCATGGAAACTGGCACTTCAGCCCAACCTGTCTATGCTGAGTCTTGGTGCCAACAGTTGCAAATCGTGAAGCCAGAGGAAGGAATGTAGGGGGAAGGGGCTTCACTATTTGCAACTGTTAGTTTAGTTTATTGTCACGTGTACTGAGGTACAGTGAAAAGCTTTTGTTGTGTGCTAACCAGTCAGTGGAAAGACAATACATGATTGCAGTCGACAGGGTACAGATACATGATAAAGGGAATAATGTGAATAGCGTTTAGCTCAAGATAAAGTCCAGTAAAGTCCAATCAAAGATAGTCCGAGGGTCTCCAATGAGGTAGATGGGAGTTCAGGACTGCTGTCTAGTTCTGTGCCGGTTTAATCTCTGTGATTTGTGCCAACCATCTACCTATCAAATCCCCCCCCCCCCCCCATGTTCCCCTATTACCTGCCACGCTTTGTCCTGCCCCTCCTCTCTCCCAACTTCCCTTCCCCTCCCACCACCCCCTGCCCCCAACAATCTGTCTGAAGAAGGGTCCCGACCTGCAACGTCACTTATTGATCAGTCTGAAGAAAGGTCCCAACCCGAAACGTCACCTATACGTGTTCTCCGGAGATGCCACCTTACCCGCTCAGTTACTCCAGCTCTTTGTGTCCTTTTGTGTAAACCAGCATCTGCAGTTTCTATATTGTGTGACAAGGGTTCTCTTTGTGTTCTTATTGGCCTTAGGATGGCAGGATTGACAGGTTATATCGAGAGTGGGTTGTGGTTGGTGGAAGGAGGTGATGTGGTGAAGATTGGGTTATTATACGATACGATAGAACTTTATTTATCCCCGGAGGGAAATTGGTCTGTCAACAGTCATAAAACACAAGAAGATGCATGAACATGAAATTAAAGTTCAATTAAAGTGACTAGTAGAAAAATTCCAGGATTCGGGATATGCAAATAATGGTGGGGGTGGGGGGTGAGGGGAGTCAGTCTACCCCATGACAGAAGGGGGAACTGTTGTACAGTTTGATAGTCACATGGAAAAAGGATCTCCTGTGCTGCATCTTGGTGGAACCAGTCTGTTGCTGAAGGTACTCCTCAATAGACAATAGACAATAGGTGCAGGAGTAGGCCATTCGGCCCTTCGAGCCAGCACCGCCATTCAATGTGATCATGGCTGATCATCCCCAATCAGTACCCCGTTCCTGCCTTCTCCCCATATCCCCTGACTCTGCTATTTTTAAGAGCCCTATCTAGCTCTCTCTTGAAAGCATCCAGAGAACCTGCCTCCAACGCCCTCTGAGGCAGAGAATTCCACAGACTCACAACTCTCCGTGAGAAAAAAATGTTTCCTCGTCTCCGTTCTAAATGGCTTACTCCTTATTCTTAAACTGTGGCCCGTGGTTCTGGACTCCCCCAACATCGGGAACATGTTGACCAGTGTGCCTTGGAGGGGGTGAGCTGTATTGTCCAAGATGCTCCAGTGTATCCAACTCCACCCCAGGACGGAGCCAGCCTGCCTGATGAGCTTGTTAATCCTGTTGGCGTCAGCGGCCTCCGCCCTGCTGCCCCAGCACACAACAGCGAAGAAGATGGCACTGGCTACCACCGATTGGTAGAACATCTGCAGCATCTTACTGCAGCCGTTGAAAGAGCCGATCCTCCTCAGAAAGTAAAAGCTTTGTTTGCGTGCTATCCAGTCAAATCACACTATGTATGAGTAAAATCACACCAAGTACAACATGTAGTGCAAAGAGAAAATACCAGAGTGCAGAATATAGTGTTACAGTTACAGAGAAAGTGCAGGTAATAAAAAATGTGAAATGTCTGCAATGAGGTAGGTTGGGAGATTAGGCCAACACTCTTAGTGTATGAGAGGAACATTCAGTAGTCTGATAACAGCAGGGAAGAAGCTGTTCCTGAAACTGGTGGTCCTCACTTTCAAGCTTGTGTATCTTCTGCCCAACAGAACAGGAGACGGGGTGTGAGTGGTCCTGGATTATGTTCATTGCTTTCCTGAAGCAGCGTGAAGTGTAGATGGAGTCGATGGTGGGGAGTCTGGTCAGTGCGGTGAACTGGGCTACATCCACATCTCTCTGCAATTTCTTGCGGTCTTGGGCAGAGCTGTTCCCGAACCGAGCTGGAATGGCAACCTGATAGGATGCTTTTTACGCTGCACCTGTAGCAATTGGCAAGAGCCAGCCTGTGACCAGACGATGTAAGCAGAGCTGACCAAAAAGGGCAGCACAGCAAGTAGAACTGCTACCTCACAGCACCAACGATCCAGGTTCGATCCTGACCTTGGGTGCTGTCTGTGTGTGGGGTTTGCACGTTCTCCCTGTGACCGTGTGGGTTTCCTCCATGTGCGCTCCGGTTTCCTCCCGCATCCCTACGACGTGCAGGTTTGTCGGTTAATCGTCCCTCTGCAAATTGCCCCGAGAGTGTAGGGAGTGGATGAGACAGTGAGGTAACATAGAACTGGGTGTGAACGGATGATCGATGGCTGGCGTAGACCTGGTGGACTCCACCGTACACCTGTAGCGATTTGATATTCGACATGCCGTATCTCCTCAAACATCTGAGGAACTAGAAGCGTTAATGGGCTTTCCTTGTCACATCCAGCTCAGGGAGACTTTAGATGCTTGTATCCACTTGTAGGACCAACGTTGGCCTGTGTCCATGTAGAAGATGGGTATTAACATTCAAGCCCAGTAAAGCACATTGAAAAGCAAAGGCTATATTCTTTATTAAAAGAAGATTTGAGCACAAGAGTAAAGACTCTTGCTCCAATTACATAAGACCCAGGAGAGTGAATGTGGAACAGTGTGTACAGTCTGGCCTCTCATCTTAAGGAAGAATATACTTGTAATTAAAGGCATGTGGTAACCACTCACTAAATTCAATTACTGGGTTAGTGTCTGTAGAAGGGTCCGGACCTGAAACGTCACCTATCCACGTTCTCCAGAGATGCTGCCTGACCCGCTGAGTGACTCCAGCACTTAGTCTCCTTTTTCATCATTGGATTGATAGGTTCAAATTCAAGTTCACATTTCGCTGTTTAAGCAGAGATTGAGTAGACTGGCTTTATACTTCAACGAGTTCAGAAGAAAGATCTGAATGAAATGTGGAGTTATGGAGTCATACAGCGTAGAAACAGGCCCATCAGCCCAACTTGCCCACACCAACCAACATTCCCCATCTCCACTAGTCCCACCTGCGTGCGTTTAGCCCATATCCTTCTAAACCTATCCTATCCATGTACCTGTCCAAATGTTTCTTAAACATTGTTATAGTCCCTGCCTTAACTACTTCCTCCGGCAGCTCGTTCCATACACCCACCATCCTTTGTGTAACAAAGTTGCCCCTCGGGTTCCAATTAAATATTTCCCTCCTCACCTATGTCCTCTGGTTCTCGATACCCCTACTCTGGGTACAAGACTCTGTGCAGTTGCCTGATCTATTCCTCTCATGATGTTGTACACTCGTGACATGTAAAAAAAAACTTACTTGAGAGTGCAGATGCCTCACTGATGTTCCCTCTGGTTGGCCTCAGATGGGGAAACATCTCAATATAGAACAAAACTCAAAGTGCTGGAGAAACTCAGCGGGTCAGGCAGCCTCTCTGGTCATAGAATTGTCATTATTAACAAGTCATAGGAGCAGAATGATGCCAATCGGCCCATCGATGAGGAGAAATTTCTTCAGACAGAGTGTGGTGGATCTGTGGAATTCATTGCTACAGACGGCTGTGCAGGCCAAGTCATTGAGTATTTGTAAGGTGGACACTCACAGATTCTGGATTAGTATGGGAGTCAGGGGTTATGGAGAGAAGTCAGGAGAATGGGGTTGAGAGGAAAAGATTATCAGTCACAATTGAATGGCGAAGTAGACTTGATGGGCCGAATGGCCTAATTCTGCTCCTAGAACTTATGAACTTGTGTCTGCTCCACCATTCAACCATGACTGATTTATCTTTCCCTCTCAACCCCATTCTCCTGCCTTCTCCCCATAACCCTTGACACCCTTAAGGCCCTGTCCCACTCACGTGTCCTTGGCACGCAAATTACGCTACCTCATCGTCGCGTTGAGGTGCACGGGCATTGTGTGGCCGCGCGGGGCCGGTCCCACGGAGAAGCGCGGAGGGGTATGGAGTTGTGCGCGGTATCACGCGGTGCTCCAAAATGTTGTAGCGAACGAAATCTTCGCGCGCCACCGGCCTGTCGCGCAACAGACAGCCAAAGTGGGACAGGCCCAAGACCCTGGCACGACGCAACGTCTCACCTCCAACAGCAGCAGAAGCAGGCAAACGATCGCCGAGCTCAGCCTGGGGCTCACGGCCAATGCGGTCCGGATCCGCCCCCACTTCTACTACCAGAGCGGGGCCAAGAAAATTGAAGATAGACACAAAATGCTGGAGTAACTCAGCGGGAACGGCAGCATCTCTGGAGAGAAGCAATGGGTGACGTTTCGGGTCAAGACCCTTCTTTCAGACTGAGGAAGAGTCTCGACCCGAAACAGCACCCATTGCTTCTCTCCAGAGATGCTGCCAGTCCCGCTGAGTTACTCCTGCATTTTGTGTCCATCTTCAAACGACGTCACGCGCTCCAGACGGCTGTGCGGGACCGTCGCGTAATTAGCGTGCCAAGGACACGCAAGTGGGACAGGGGCTTTACTAATCAAGAACCTGTCAATCTCCGTCTTAAAAATGCCCAATCATGGCCCCCACAGCAATCTGTGGCAATGATTTCCACAGACTCGCCATTCTCTGGCTACAGACGTTAAGCATCGTAATTTCTCCTGACATGTCCTGGACTTCCAATGCTTTAAATATTGCCTCTGCTTCCATCAATAGAGTTTTGGGTAATCACATTTCAATAATGCCTTAATCCCTTTAAGCCCTGAATCATCCGAGTGCTGGAAGCTGAGGAATGTGTCGCTACAGCCTTATCTCATAGCCAAAGTATATTCAGTTCCCATCGAACTGAAGCAAATACGTTTATGTGCAGCAGTGATGTGTCTGAGACTGGTCTGGGAGCAAACTGCAGGCAGTAATTTGGAAAATCTTGTAGCAGGAGCCATCTAATATTTCACTCAATAATTGGGACAAGCAAAAGCATAAAGCTTTCAGACAAACACACTGCTCGGGAGTTTGTTTTATGATGGCTGATTCTATTTCAGAAACACGCTCACAAATCCAATACTAATTCCCAGCAGATCAAATGAACTTCAAAATGCTCTTAATCAGATTGGTTATTTTACACGATGACTTCAAAGTCAAAGAATCGTAAAACCACAATGCAGTTAGAACATAAGGCCTTGTGGCCCACAATTCCGTGCTCAACATGATGCCAAGTTAAACTGACCTCCTTTGCTTGCACATGCTCCCTATCCCTCCGTTCCCTGCATATCAACGTGCCTCTGTAAAATGCCACCATCGTATCTGCCTCCAACACCAACCCCAACAGTATATTCCGGGCAATCACTGCACTCTTGCCCCGCACATCTCCTTTACACTTTGTCTCTCTCACCTTTAAAACTGTGCCCTCTACTCTTTGACGTTACCACCCTGGGGAAAAGGTTCTGACTATCTACCCCATCTATTCCTCGCATCATTTCATGTACTTCTAACAGATCTTCCCTCAACTTACGGCATTCCGGAGAAAACAATCCAAGTCTATCCAACCCCCCTCCCTGTAGCTAATACCCTCTAATCCGGGCAAACCTCTTCCAAAGCCTCCACATTCATCCTGTAATGGGGCGACCAGAACAGCAAAGCTCCCTAACCAAAGTCCTATAACGCTGCATCGTGTCACTCTTAAACTCAATGCCCCAACCAATGAAGGCAAGCACTTACCACTCTATCTGCCTTTCCGGGAGCTATGGACTTGGACCACAAGATCCCTCTGTACATCAAATGCTGTTAAGGATCGTGCCATTAATTGTATATTTTCCCCTTATATTTGACGTCCTAAAGTGCAACACCTAGCACTGGCTCTGAGTAAATTTGACATTCCTCCACCCTTATTTAATATGTCCGTGTGATTGAAACATACAAAAGAAGATGACAAGGACTAGAGCTGACCACATAGGCGTGAAATTGCATAGAAGCTATTTAAAGAAAGGAGGACATTTGGCCCATTGAGCCCATGCCAGCTCTGTGCAAGTGTCAGCTACCCAGCCTCCCTTCCGAATCAGGCACCTTCAATCCCCAACACCACATTCACACTCAAACCACTCGCTGTATGTAAAAAAGATTCATTTTTGTTCTTTGTTCTCCCCCCCTCTCTTGCCCCTCTCTCCACCACTCCTCCTCCCCTATCTCCTCCATCTCCCCCCTCTCACCTCCCCGCTCCCCCACTCTCTCTCCCCTCCGCCCCTCTCTCCCCCCCTTCCCCACCCTATACCCCCCTCTCTCCCCCCTCTCACTCCCCTCATCTCTCGACGCCCCCTCTCTCCCCCCCTCCTCACCCCCAATTCCCCCCATTATTTGTCCTCTCGAGTTTTATTGACCCCATCACTAATTTGTCTTCCTGATATTAAATAACTGTTGAATTCTGCCCAGTGAACTGAAATGGGAAGAATTAACTCCATAAGAATTTACTCCATGCCTCCAGGGTCAGGCACAGTGGAGCAGCAGTAGAGTTGCTGCCTCACAGGGCCAGACATCCGGGTTCTATCCTCAACCATACAGCACCATTGAAACATTGACTATGGGTGCTGTCTGTATGGAGTTTGCACGTTCTCCCTATGACCGCATGGTTTTTCTCTGGGTGCTCTGGTTTCCTCCCACAACCATCCTACCAACAACTAGAGTGCAGTCTACCTCATTGGAGACCCTCAGACTATCTTTACTGGACTATTATCTTGCACTGAATGGTATTTACATTATGCCGTTTATTGTGCATCTGTACACTGTGGGTGGATCAATTGTAATCATGTATAGTCTTTGTGCTGACTCCTTAGCCAGCAACAAAAGCTCTTCACTTCACCTCGGTACATGTGACAATAAATTAAACTCAACTCAACATTCCAAAGACATGCAGGTTTGTGGGTTAATTTGGCCCGCTGTAAATTGTCCCCAGACTCGTGTAGGATAGAACTAGTGTACGGGATTTTTCATCAGCGCTGATTCAGTGGGCCATTAAGGGCCTGTTTCCACACTGTATCTCTGAACAAACGAACCATAGGAGCAGAATTAGGCCATCTGGCACGTCGTGTCTGCTCCACCATTCTATCATGGCTGATCCATTTCCCCCTCTCCACCCCATTCGTCTGCCTTCTCCCCCTAATCTTTGCATCCTTGTGTCCGGGGTGAGTGGGAAAGAGACGATTTATTGGAAGTCTACGTCAAGGGGGTGAATGGGATGGATTTTCCGCAGTGGAATTCTGTACACTAGAAACCAACACAAAGCTTGATTGGAAATCCATGCGGCGGAAGGCAATTAGAAGATGCTGGCCCATTATTGATTCATGGTAATGAGTTTTCAACTATTTCTTGCATGATTGGTAGTTGTTGCAGGCAGTATGGGGGGGTCGAATGTACAATTAATGGCAAGACCATTAACAGCATTGATGTACAGAGGGATCCATAACTACCCGAAAGTGGTAACACAAGTGGATAGAGTGGTAAAGAAGGGGTAGGGTATGCTTTCTTTCACAGTTCTGGACATTTTGAATATAAGAGGCAAGGAAGTCAGGAAGCAGCTTTATGGGACTTTGGCACCTCTCCTGGTCAACATGGATGAGTAGGGCTGAACAGCCTGTTTCCGCGCTGTATGACTCCACGATTGTAATGTAAGAATATAAATGACACCGAGGCAGTATACGAGAGACGCCACGTTTCCTGAACTTCGACCTCGTCAGTCATGCGCTCGAGACAACCCATGCTTGAATCATCTTCATACCAGGGTTAGAACATGGAACAGTGTAGCACAGGAGCAGACTGTTCAGCCCTCATTGTCTGTGTTGTACATGATGCCAAGACCAACTCTTATCTGCCCTCAGCTGTATCCACCTATCACTTTGGTAGACACAAAAAGCTGGAGTTACTCAGCGGGGCAGACAGCATCTCTGGAGAAAAGGAATGGATGATGTTTCGGGTCGAGACCCTTCTTCAGACTGAGAGTCAGGGGCAAGGGAGATGAGAGATAGAGAGATATAGAACAAGTGAATGAATCACAGAGGGGGAGCAGCAAGAGAGGGTGTTGCAGAACTCTCGTCGGAGAGAGGAGGAGGACGTCTTGAGGCGATTTCACAGGGGAGCAGCCAAAATGTGTAGGAAGGAACTGCAGCTGATGGTTTAAACCGAAGATAGGCACAAAAAGCTGGAGTAACTCAGCGGCTCAGACAGCATCTCTGGAGAAAATGATCTCTTGCCTGGCTTCGTCCAGCTCCCATCTCTATTTTCCAACTCTATCCCTCCCTCCCCCCACACTCCATCATTCTGAAGAAGGGTCCCCCAACCCGAGACATCGTCTGTCCATTCCTTCCACAGATGCTGCCTGAACCATTGAGTTCCTCCAGCACACTGCGTTTTGATGAAGATTCCAGCACCTGCAGTTTCTTGCAACTCTAATTTGATGGCACTTTGGTCAACTTAAATACCATGTCTAATCTCCAAATTACAGCGCATTCCATCCAAAGTAGATCGGTTTCTCCCTAACAGCATCTGCAGTGGCATTTATACCACCTGCAAATCCTTTAATCAACAAGCATCTGCTTCCTGATCTCATTTGCACAGGGAACAAGCTGTTTTTAGATTAGCTTTGCATTTAGTAAGCTTTCTCTCCTGGTTCATTGCACATTTGCTTGTTCGCCGAATTGAACTTACTGCATTTTTTTTTGTTTATGTTTTGGTTTCAATTTAGCTTTGGGTGGTCTGAATTGATGTCCTTGCGTGCCCATGCTATCAGTCAGTGTATCTTACTCCTTCGTGCCCTTCTCCCTTGTCTACAGCGTTGTTTTGTCAGTTTAGTTTAGTTTAGAGAAAAAGTGCGGAAACAGGCCCTTTGGCCGACCGGGTCCGCGCCCACCAGCGATCCCCGCACATTAACACTATCCTAAACCCACTACCAAGCCAAGTAACCTACAAACCTGTACGTCTTTGGGACTGTGGGATGAAACCGAAGATCTCAGAGAAAACCCACGCAGGTCACGGGGAGAACGTACAAACTCCGTACAGACAGCACCCGTAGTCGGGATCGATCCCGGGTCTCCGGCGCTGCATTCGCCGTAAGGTAGCAACTCTACCGCTGCGCCACCGTGATCAGCTGATGATGCATGAGTGAGGAAGAATTAGTGTCATAGTCATACAGCACGGAAACAGGCTTTTCGGATCAACTTGTCCACGCCGACCAACATGCCCCATCTACACGAGGCCCACCTGCCCTCGTTTGGCCCATTTCCCATGTCCAAAAGCCTTTTGAATGTTGGCTGCCTCAACAACCTCCTCTGGCAGCCCCTTCCACATACCCACCACCCTCTGTTTGAAAAACTTGCTCCTCAGCTTCCTATTTTCCCCTCTCACCTTAAACCTATGTCCCCTGGTTCTTGATCACCTCCTCTGGGTAAAAAGACTCTGCATTCACCATATCTACTCTCCTCATGATTTTATACACCTCGAGAAGATCGCCCCTCAGCCGCCTGCGCTCCAAGGAATACTCCTAACCTGCTCAACCTCTCCCTGTAGCCCAGGCCCTCAAGTCCTTGTAACATCCTTGTAAATCTTCTCTGCACTCTTTCCAGCGTGATAGTTTAGTTTAGTTTAGAGATACAACGCGGAAACTTCGGCCATTCGGCCCATCGGGTCCGCGCCGACCAGCGATCCCCCGCTATCGCGGATCAACAGTATCCTACACCCATTAGGGACAATTTTTACATTTACCAAGCCAATTAACCTACAAACCTGTACGTCTTTGGAGTGTGGGAGGAAACCGAAGATCTTGGAGAAAACCCACGCAGGTCACGGGGAGAACGTACAAATTCCATACAGACAGCACCCGTAGTCGGGATCGAACCCAGGTCTCCGGCGCTACATTTGCTGTAAGGCAGCAACTCTACCACTGTGCCACCGTGGCCACCCACTCCTATGAGAATGGCATCGTTCTCATAGCGAGGCGACCAAAACTGAACACAATGCGGCCTTCCCAACGTATCTCTGAGATATTCTGGGATTGTTTTTATGCTGATTTATTTATTGTAGACCTCTCCTAAGATCTGTCTTCTCTGCACATTTGCTGTGGGAACTCTGTGTTCCCACTTAACACAGTCTGGTTCCATCAGCAGCTCCTATTGCCAGTTTCAGTACAGTTTCACTTCTTATCCGGACCTTGGTGCGTCCTTCCAGAGTAGTTTTATTTTATATAGCCCTTGAGGCCAACATCTTTCCAGACATTCTCAGGCATCACCATTGCTGAAACTGGAAGTTCATTTTAGTTTTGTTTACTCCATTGTTACCTTGCAGTGTGGAATTCAGCAGCACCCACCTGGCAAGACGGATAATTAAGGAGATAATCACCCAAAGCAAATTAATTCATAATTACTGCATATCAAACATGTTTACTCATAGAGTTATCTCCAGTGATCCTTCCAATGATTTAATAACCATCCACAATAACACATGGTTATATCCCAACTTTATTGTGCATTTCATAATCTGGCAAGACCAATAATTATGATCCATTAACACTGAGATGAAGACTCATTCATCTACGCAGAGGTGTTCACCTCTGGGAGCCACACTGTGTCGACAGTCGGAACCTTCTTCCCAGAATGGAAATGTCAAAAACTAGATGTTCCCAGCTTTGTACCCAGGTGAGGCCAGATAAGATCTTGACCTATAAACAGACATTGAAGGCTGAAGGGCCTGTTTCAGTGCCACACTGTTCTATGTTCTAACCCTGGTTCGAGCGTGGATTGTTGTTAATGTATGTCGCTGAGTTAAATGTGGAATAGGGAGTGTTTGCTATTCCCAGTGTGGTGGTTTCTGAGATTGAGTGCAATTTAATAAACAGGGGCCATAAAGACGTTGTCCAAAAACTACCAACTCATTCACTAATGCCCTGTAAGGCAGGGAAAGTGCCATCCTTGAGGAATTATGGCCTTCTAGCAACACCATTCGCAATCCGAACATCATTAACTCCCTCCTGGTGATCTTGCAAGACATCTTATAATAGGGTCCCTGGCGTTAAATCTGATGAATACCAAACATACTAGTAACATCCATTTCCCGAGAGTAAATAAAAGCAAAGAATTATGTGAGGCAATTGCCAAAGAAACCTAATCCCCCAGATTACTCTCTATAGAGAGAAATCAGTTCCTTCTATATTCAAGAGTTAGGAGAGTTAAGAGTGTTTAATTGCCATATGTACCGACAACAGAACATGAAATTCTTACTTGCAGCAGCACAGCGGGCATGTAAAAGCAATGACATGCAAATAATATACAGCTCCACCACTGATTTTCCGGAAACTGGTGGTCTGGCACCTCCTTTAATCTGGACAGAATTATGAGAGCGCACTTAAAAATCCTCCTGAAAATGTGGTGCCTAGGCCGGGTGAGGCGACTGAACTCGACCTCATCGGGACTTCCACGGCCAATCAGCAGGTTGAATTTGCCCCCTGCGGCCAGGGCTCAGGAACTCCAGCCCAGCCAGAGCCGGCAGATCCGTTCCCATAGCCGACTTCCAAAGCCAACATTGCAGGCCGGTATCTCAGCGGCCTAAGCAAACCGTTCCGGTGCCGTTGGACTCCTCTCCTTGGACTGGTCCGGCAAAATGAATAATCCAGAAAGGCTCTGGAACCAAAGGTGCCGGAAAATCGGTGGTGGACCTGTAATAATAAGTTTTAAAAATCGCAATAAATTAATAACCAGAACACTATTGCAAAAGCTCACACACCTTAGTGCCACCAAAGACAGTCCATAGAAGTTCATAGCAGACGTGAGGAACGGCAGATGCTGGAATCTTGAATAGAACACCAAGTGCTGCAGAAACTCAGCGGGTCAGGCTGCATCTGTGGAGGGAATGGATAGGTCACTTTTCGGGTCCTTCAGACCCAAACTGAAACGTCGCCTACCAATTCACTCCAGAGATACTGCCTGACCTGCTGAGTTACTCCAGTACTTTGTGTTCTAACACAGAGGTTCATAGTTGTGGTTAGTGTTAAGAGTCAAGATGGTTGCTGAGAAGATATCTTGAACCTGGAGGTGACAGCTTTTAAGCACCTAGAATCATTGAGTCATACAGCACAGAAACAGGCCCTTCGGCCCAATTGTTCCCCTTGTGGTGAAGGAACGCGATTAACACAATTTAAAGTTACCAGGCTGTGGAGTTATACAGCACCTGAACAGGTCCCTCAGCATAACTCATCCATGTTGCCCCATTGATGATTAAGAGAATCTTAATGCCGTTGTTTAAAGTTTAGTTTAAAGTTTAAAGATACAATGTGGAAACAGGCCTTTCGGCCCACCAAGTCCACACGGACCATCGATTAGCCCGTACACTAGTTCTATGTTGTCCCACTTTCGCATCCTACACACTAGAAGCAATTTACAGAGGTCAATTAACCTGCAAATCTGCACGTCTTTGGAAAGTGGGAGGAAATCAGAGCACGCGGAAAAAACCCACGCGATCACAGGGGAAATGTGCAAACTCCACACAAACAGCACCCGTAGTCAGGATGGAACCCAGGTCTCTGGCGCTGTGAGGCAACAGCTCCATCGCTGCGCACTGCCTTGCCCAGTGTTTGGCCCATATCTCTGTAAACCTTTCCTATCCATGTATCTGCCCAAGCGTCTTTTAAATATTATATACCTGCCTAATCTACCTCCTCTGGTAGCTTGTTCCATACACCCGCCATCCTCTGTGTGAAAAAATAACCCTTCAGGTTCCTATTAAATCTTTTCCCTCTCACCGTAAACCTATATTCCCTGGTTCTTGATTCCCCTACTTTGGGTAAAAGACTGTGGGCATTCACCCTACCTATTCCCCATTATTACATCCACCTCTCTAAGATCATCCCTCAGCCTACTTCACTCCAAGCAATAAAGTCTCATTGCTGCCAATACATGGTTCCCAATGATAGGAGTGAAACGAGAATGTGGCCAGGGTGACGTGGGTCTGACCAAAACGTCACCTATCTATCCGTGTTCTCCAGAGATGCTGCCTGACCTGCTGAGCTACGCCAGCCCTTTGTGTCTTTGTGTGAGTCTTGGATGACATCGGCTGCCTTTTTGAGGCAGCATCTCCTGTAGATCCCTTCGACCTTAGACCCTTCGATTCTTAACCTGATACTATGAATGAGTGAATAATTTGTCTTGGAACAACTTTGTTGATTCCCTTCACAGCCACCCTTCTCTCAATCTTCCAGCTTTTATTAGCGCAACTGCAACTAATTTGGAGATCATGGAAATTTAGGAGGCAAATGAGCCAGGAACGAACTGTTTGCCAGCAGCTAATTATCCAACAGATGTCTGGGAAATAATTGCTTGCTAATGGTTAATACATTAACTTTGAGCTGATTATGATCAGTAGATCCATTTGCAGTAAGTAAGCACTAAAACATAATTTGTTTTTCTGTAAGGCATCAAAATAATTATTAGCTTTCTGGTGATTGTGCCTGCTTTGCAGGAATTCCAAATGTTTTGGGATTTCTGAACAATTAGAGTTAGTCATACAGTGTGGAAACAGGCCGTTAGGCCTGACTTACCCGCCTGCATTTAGCCCATATCCCTCTAAACCTGTCCAACCAATGTAGAAACATAGAAAATAGGTGCAGGAGGAGGCCATTCGGCCCTTTGAGCCAGTACCTGTACCTGTCTACATGTTTTTTTTGTTTATGTTTTTAATTTTTATTTTTTAGAAGTATTTTACATTACAGTAATCTGCAATAACGTAAATTTATACAGTTCTTGTACCACTTCTGTTTTTCAACTTTAATAGAAAAAAAGGATAGAAAGAACTAGCAAGGACAGTCAGTGAGTGAATGAAAAAGTGGCCCAGGAACACACATGTGAACCTAAACCACAAGAAGTAGTTAAAGAAGAAAAGAAAAAAAGAGAAAAAAGAAAGTAAGATAGGACAATATGAAAGGGGTGTACCTACTTCTTATCTTTACTCACCCCTCGCCAGGTCCTAAAACATTTATTATCAACATTTTGTTGCACCCTATGTTTGTAATAGGTCGATATATGGAGACCAAATATTTTGGAATTGGTCTTGTTTACCTGCTAGGAGGAATCTCATATCTTCTAGATGTAACAATTCCGACATAATAGAAGTCCACATTTTTATTGTTGGCGTAGGAGCATTTTTCCAAAATTTCAGTATCAGTTTTTTTGCCGTTATTAAGCCATAACTAAGAAAACTCCTTTGAAACGCAGTCAGCTCCAAACTTGCTTCTATTGTTCCAAAAATAATCAGTTCTGCATTCGGTTTCAGTTTTATTTTAAATAATTTAGTGAAAATTTCAAAAATTTCATTCCAAAATTTTTGAATTTTTATACAAAAAACAAAAGAATGTGCTATAGTTGATTCTTGGACTAGGCATTTATCACAGTTAGCAGAGGTATTTGGGTAAAATTTACTTAATTTAGCTTTTGAATAATATAATCTATGTAAAATTTTAAATTGAATCAGAGTATGTCTTACGCTAATCGAACATTTATGCACATATAATAGATGTTTATCCCAACTCTCTTTCGAGATTTTTATAGCTAGTTCCTGTTCCCATTCTCTTCTAATCCCGTCCGATGATGGAATTTCTATATTTAAAATGGAATTATATAGGTATGATATTAAATTAGCTGATTCCGCTTTTATATTCATTATCCCATCTAATAGGTCAGGAGACATATTTTGATATTCTCGTGTATACTTTTTCAAATAGTCACGTATTGAAAATATTTGAAATATTGATTACTATTCAAGTTGTATTTAAGTTGTAATTGGTGAAATGTTAAAAAACTTCCATTATCATACATATCTCCAAACGTTTTAATTCCTACTCTTTCCCAATTTATAAAAGCTCTATCTATCATAGAAGGTTTCAACGAAGGGTTATTCATTATAGGTGAGAGAAGTGATAGATTTCTTAATTTTAACGTTCATTTTATTTGTTTCCAAATTCTAATTGTACTATGAATAATTGGATTTTTACTATATATTGTATTCTTTATTTTTGTTGGTGAGAGAAGGATCGCTCCTATGTTAAAAGGGGAACAGTCCTCTCTCTCCATTACTATCCAATCCACCTGCTGGGCCGAATTGTCCAACAGGTGAATCATAATTTTGACATTTGTGGCCCAATAATAATATTAAAAATTGGGGAGTGATAATCCACCAAATTCCTTAGGTTTACACAAATGTTTTCTTTGGATTCTGTGGGATTTATAGTCCCATATAAAGTTTGTAATATCAGCATCCAATTAAAAAAAAAAAATTTTTGGTAAGTATATCGGTATTGACTGGAATAGATATAAAATTTGTGGTAAAAAGATCATTTTTATAGCATTTATTCGGCCTATAAGAGACATCGGGAGGGTTTTCCAGAATTTAATCAGTGTGTTTAATCAGCACCGCCTGTACCTGTCTACACGTTTTTTAAACATTGTGATAGTACCTGCCTCAACTTCCTCCTCCGGCAGCTCGTTCCACATACCCACTATTATTTGTGTGAAAAGTCACCCTTCAGGTTCCTATTAAATCTACCCCCCCCCCTCCCCCCTCCTCCTTTGGTTCTTGATTCCCCTACCCTGGGCAAGACTCTGTGCGTTTACCCAATCTATTCCCGTCATAATTTTGTACACCTCCACAAAATCACTCCTCATCCTCCAAGGAATGGACCCTTGTCCAACCTCCCTATATCACTCAGGCCCTCGAGTCCTGGCAACATTCTCGTAAATTCTCGTAAATCAGAATTCTCGTAAATTCTGGTGCTTTTAATACCTACGAGAAATACGTTTATACTTTTCTCTGCCAATTGTTGTTCCCCTGTTGCCTAAAGGATTGCCTCTGTCTGGACAAGCTCTCATTTTATCCATCTGCCTGATCTGAACCCTTCTCCCCCCCTCCACTCTGGGGGGTGCACTCTGCAATCTTACGCAAGGTTCTAATCCTCAAATCACATCAAACACCAAATTGGGATTCTGTCTCGGTTTCATAAAGTGATACAGTACGGAAACAGTGGATAAGATCATGAGAGGAATAGATTGAGTACTCCAAGTAAGAATTTCATTGTTCCGTTTACAGTACATATGACAATTAATCACTTGACGGTGTTGTACAGCTCTATAACTGTGATTCTGACTTCAGACTATTGTGGAGCTGGAGGAGGCTATAGAGAGAGGGAGGGATGAGATGATAGAAGGATAGAAAAAGCATGAGGATAAACTCCTTCATTTACGTGTTGTCAGTATAATGCCAAAGATTTTCCGACTTCAATTTAATGCCAAAGATTCTCTGCCTTTAATTTACAGATCCATATTTCATTATAATGAATAGGGCGCTAGCTCTATTCTAACTCTGCATAGTGCCAAGAATATCAGGCTACTACACCGGCCGCCCATAAGCTAGGATGTAGATCCGATCTTCCAACCTACCTCCTTGCAGACCTTGCATTCAATCCTTCCTCTCTATGGTTCAATTTCACATGTACCAAGGCACAGTGAAGTACACTATTTGCATACAGCTCGGCCGTACACAAGCACAATCCTCTGGTTAGTATAGAATGTACAGAACAGCCCACTGGGTCCATATACAAGAGTGTCCATTTTTGGTGCCATTTTACAGTCCCAGCTACAGCTGGCCACAAAGGCCCATTGTAGCCGTTGCCTCCATTCCAGTCATCCCATGAGCCATCCCATTCCTTGCACGGCCCACTTCAGCCCTTGTGCCCGGGGGGGGGGGGGTGGTAGAGAGGGGGTCTCCCGCAGCTGATCTTCGGGACAGGGAAGGCAGGACCCTCCCCCAAGTTCTCAACTGAAACCTATGCCCTCTAGTTCTTGATTCACCTACCCTGGGGAAAAGACTCTGCGCATTTACACTCATGATCCTGTACACCTCTATGTGTTAGATCACACCTCAGCCTCATGCATCCCAAGGAATAAAGCACTAGACTGCTCAACCTCCCCCCAAAGAGCAGGCCCTCGAGTCCTGGCAACATCCTTGTAAATCTTCTCATAGCCATAGTCATACAGTGAGGAAACAGGCCCTCCGGCCCAAGTTGCCCACACCGACCGACATGTCCCATAGACATTAGTCCCACCTGCCTGCGTTGGGCTCAAATCCCTCTCTAAACTTATCCTATCCATGTACCTCTCTAAATGTTTCTTAAAAGTTGTGATGGTACCTGCCTCAACTACCTCCTCCGGCAGCTCATTCCACACACCCACCACAATTTGTGTGAAGAAATTACCCCTCAGTTTCCTATTAAATGTTTCCCCCCTCACCTTAAACCTATGTCCTCTGCACTCTCTGCAATCTTTCTAGCTTAGTAACATTTATGCTATAACGGGGTGATCAAAACTAAACATTCACCCTACCCAATTCCCCTCATGATCTTGCACACCTGTACAATATCACCCCTTAACCCCCTGCCACATTGCTGAACAAACATCAGAGATATGCAGCATGCAAATGCAATGCATTTCACCAATGCATCTCACTCCTTAAAGCAGGCAGCCAAAAAGATCAGCTTTAATAGAGTGATAAAAAAGAGAAGCAGATTTAGTTTGGGGTAAAAATCTCAGCAGCAATTTCTATGGCTTTCAGCCACTTGAACCAGTGAACTTGAGATGGGTTTAGATGATCATGGAAAGTGTGCAGCTCCCACTGAACTATTATACCGTTGATTGGCCTGTGTTGCCATGGAGCATACAGCATGGAAACTAGTCTTTAGAAATACAGCGGGCAACAGAATCTTCGGCCCACCACGTTCGCGCCAACCAGCGATCACCCTGTTCACTAGCAAGCACTATCCTACACACTAGGGGCGATTTACAATTTTTTTCACCGAAGCCAATTAACCTACAAACCTGCACGTCTTTAGAGTGTGGGTGGAAACCGGAGCAGAGAAAACCCACGTAGTCACAGGGAGAATGTACAAACTCAGTACAGACAGCCTCCATAGTCAGGGTTGAACCCGGGTCTCTGGCGCTGTAAGGCAGCAACTCTACTGCTGCAGCACTGTGCCACCCGGTGGATCCTTTGGCGTAACTTGCCCATGCCAACCAACATGCCCCATCTACACTAGTCCCACCCAGTTTGGCCCATATCCCTCTAAACATTTCCCATACGTGTACCTGTCCAAATGTTTCTTAAATGTTGTTATTGGAGTGTCGCTGATGCCATGCGTTCAACTACCTGTATGCAACTCTTCCCAGTCTGACTTGTGAGTGATCAGCCCCAATCTCCATCACTCTAACATTGGTGGCCGTATCTTAAATAAAGCATACAGTATGCTTGCCTTCATAGGTTGGGGCTTTGAGTATTAGAGTCAGGTAGTCATGATGCAGCTTTATAAGACTTTGGTGAGTGAGACCACATTGGGTATATTGCGTCCAGTTGTGGTCGCCCCATTGCAGGAAGGATGTGGAGGTTTTGGAAGGGGTGCGGAGGAGTTTTAGCAGGATGATGCCGGGATTAGGGGGTGTTAGCTTCAGGGAGAGGTCGGACAGACTTGGATTGTTTTCTCTGGAACGCTGGAGGTTGCGGTGAGACCCGGTCGAAGCTTTTATAATTCTGAGAGGCATAGACAGGGTAGACAGTCAGAACCGTTTTCCTGGTATGGAAATAAATATCAGAGGGTCTAGCTGTAGAAAAGTTTAACGGAAATGTGCGAGAAAAGTATTTTACACAGACGGTGGTGGGTGCCTAGAACGCACTGCCAGGGGTGGTGGTGGAGGTGGAGGCAGATACGATAGTGGTAATTAAGAGGCTTTTGGATAGGCACAATGATATGCAGGGAATGGAGGGATATGGATTATGTACAGGTATATAACAGTTGGTCTTGGCATCATGTTTTGGCCCAGACATTGTGGGCCGAAGGGCCTGTTCCTGTGCTGTACTGTTTTGTGTTCTATGTACTCCCACCATTATGCTGACAAATTTAACTTCCCTGTTTTTGAATACTTCTCTTCTAAGGGTGAACACAGGATCTTGTTTAGACGTTTTAGGGATTAGTTTATTTGTGTCAAACCAAACCTCCCATGATTTAGTCTGAGGAATGATTTTAAAGTATAAATCCAGCATAAAATCCAGCAAATAAACCCAACAGTAAACATACGTTGCTTCTGAGAACAACGTGTTACAATCTTGGCAGTTTCTCCCTGGTGTTTAAGAGTTTGTGCTCTTTGGTTTAGTTTCGTTTATTTTCACGTGTTCCGAGGTATAGTGGAAAGCTTTTCTGTGGCGTGCTATCCAGTCAGCGGAAAGACTGGAGATTATTACAATCAAGCCGTCCACAGGATAAAAGGAATAACGTTAAGTGCAAGGTAAGGCCCAGTAAAGTCCAATCAAAAATATTCTGAGGTTCTCCAATACGGTAGATGTTAGGTCAGCACCGCCGCTCTCTAGGTGATGATACGATGATTTAGCTGCCTGATAGCAGCTGGGAAGAAAGTGTCCATGAATCTGGAGCTGTGCGTTTTCACACTTGCCTGGCGGGAGAGAGGAGAAGAGGGAGTGATCAGGGTGAGAGTGGTCCTTGATTATGTTGCTGGCCTTGCCGAGGCACCGCGAAGTGTAGATGGAGTCAATGGAAGGGAGGTTGGTTTTTACGACGGCCGGAAGGACAACTAGAGAGCCGTTCTGATCTCCCATCTTCATCTACCACATTGGAGACACTTTGATCAGACTTGACTGGACTTTATCTTGCACTAAACCTTATTCACATTATTCCCTCTATCATGTATCCGTACACTGTGGACGGTTCGATGGCAATCATGTGTAGTCTTTCCGCTGGCCGGTTGGCATGCGACAAAAGCTTTTCACCATACCTCGGGACACGCGACAGAAAAACAAACTCAAACTCCAGGTTGGTATAGGGATCTGCAGGGCTTCATCCAGTTCTTATGTTGTGAGCGCTGCCATCTCAGAGCCTGTCTCACTCAATCCTTTCCTTCTTTCCTCTCCTCAATGCGTAGCTTTGAAAAGCAGTTACACCTGCAACATCTGCAACGTGATCCTGAACTCGGTGGAACAGTTTCATGCACATCTGCAGGGCTCCAAGCACCAGAGCAAGTAAGTAAGACTCTTCATCCAGATGTTGGTGGTGAGGGAATGAAGTCCATGCTCGGTGGTACCAGGCATACAGTTCACTGGTTCAATGGTGCTTTATTTTCACGTGTACCAAGGTTCAGGGAAATGATTTTTTTACATACAGATCAGTGAGATTATTGCCACACGTACTGTAAGTACAATTCCCAATTAAGTACAGATTGCATAGAAACAGCCCACTGAGAGTATATGCAAGAGTCGGCAGGTTGTGGTGCCATGTTCACGGTCCCAGCTGTAGCTGGCTGCAGAGGCCCGTTGCAGCTGACGCCTCCACCCCGATCGTCCCGCAAAAACCGTTGTCCCTCTCCTCGCCCGGCCACCTTCAGCCCGAGGGCGCCTCCCGCAGCCGACCTTGAGGGCGTGGAAGGTCCCGCCTCACCGGCTCTTTGTCCAGCGTCCGCTGCCATCGCCGACTCCCTCCACCCACCTCTCCAGTTCCCGGTCCTCGGGATCGAGCAGGAGGCGAGCCTCGGATGAGGATCCCACTCCAGGAGGGGTTCCCAAGGTCCACGGCAGGCGATCCAGGCCTGTCGCTGGGTTGTAGCAAAGGCCCGTGTTCTTTCCCATACCGGGTCCAATTGACCAGGTTTATGTCAATGCAGTGGGGATTGAAGAAGGGTCAAGACTTGAAAGGTCATCCGTCCATTCTCCGTCCATGCTCCCACTGAGTTCCTCCAGCACTTTGGGTTTTGCCCAAGATTCCGGTATCTGAACTTCCTTGTGTCTCCAAGACTGGGTTGCGAGCTGGGATCTAATCAAGGGATTTGGGGGTTTATATATAGAATAACAAATTGTTTGGAGTGGGTTGCAGGCTGTAATCTAAATGAGGGCTTAGGGGGGTGGTTTATAGATAGAATATCAGATGCCTGGGACTGGGTTACAGGCTGGGATCCAATCCAAGGGGGTTTATCAAGAGAATAACAGATCTCTGGGAGTGGGTTACAGGCCGGGATCTAATCGAAGGGTTCAGAGGGGGGGATTATATATAGAACTAGACTAAGTGGGACCCGTTGGGTCCCAGTCTCACGGGAGGCCTGTTCCCCCCCAACGCAACCCATTCCCCAATGCAATATTCCACCACTCACCTGTTCCCCCCAATGCAACCCGTTCCCCCAGGGGATGTGGGGGAGGGGGATATGGGGGTGGGGGATATGGGGGTGGGGGAGTGGTGGTGTGGGGGAGGGGGGTGTGGGGGGATGTGGCGGGGGTGTGGGGAGGGGAGTTTTGGGTGAGGGGGTAGGGGGGGAAGGTGGGGGAGGGTGTGTGTGGGGGAGGGCGTGTGTGGGGGAGGGGGTGTGTGGGGAAAGGGAACCTTCAAAACCTTCATTACTTTTGTACTATTTCACCAATCGGAACAAAACTTATTTGACTTGCAGCAGAGGAGAATGGTGAGTAAGGTGGCGAAAAATCATAGATATAGATAACAGGTTCCCAGGAGTGGGTTACAGGCTGGAATCTAATCCAGCGGTATGGGGGTTTATATATAGAATAACAGACTCCCGTGAGTGAGTTACAGGGCAAGATTTAATTCAGGGGTTCAGAGGTTTATACTGTACATGGAATAGCAGATACCTGGGAGTAAGTTAGCAGACGGGGTCTAATCAAGATGTTGGCTGCGGTTACTATATCTCGAGCATATTGCCTGAGGTCTACTGGGCCTCCCCTCCTCCAAGCATGCCCCAAGCGGAAGGGACACTGTTTATGGGCTTATGTTCCTCTTGCATGTTAAATTTACCTACTTTGTGCCGTTGTTTATACATTGGCGCAGCGGTAGAGTTGCTGCCTCACAGCGCCAGAGACCCGGGTTTGAACCTGACTGCGGGTTCTGTCTGTACGGAGTTTGTATGTTCTCCCTGCGACTGTGTGAGTTTTCTCCAGGTGCTCCGGTTTCCTCCTACGCTGCAAAGACGTGCAGGTTTGTAGGTTAATTGGCTTCTGTAAATTGTCCCTAGTGAGCAGGGTAGAACTAACGCACGGGTGACCGGCGGTCGGCGCGGACTCGGTGGGCCAGAGTACCCCGTGACCACGCTGTATCACTGAAGCTAATCTTTCTGGTAGCCATTGGAGGGCGAAGTACTTTGAATAGCAAGTCCTTCTCTCAGACACTCCTTACCTCTTAAGTGGATCTGCAGCCTTGGCCTTGTGACCCGGCTGATCTACGAGTTCTGCGTCTCCCAGTGGCACTGGGACTGTTGCCTCTGATTAAATCAATGATCAATGTCTTTCCTCGGCCTCGTTCCAGCGAGCAAAGCCACCAGGGTCAAGACAACAAGGAAACTAACCAATCACCATGCATTGTTACAAGAATTAATGTGCATGTTAACCCCCAAGTTGTCCCTCGGTTGTACTTATTGTAATTCTCCCCATTCTCTAAAGTCATTTGTCAACAGCCAGCCACTACCTGGAGATCGATTGGTCATACAGTTTATTCCCCGGTGTTGTGAGTCATTCAGATAGGATTAAGTGACGTTGTCCTCTCTCATTCCTGTGGGCTGATTTGCTTTGCTGTAACTCAACCTGTTCTGCGATGGTTTACACCGGCTTACAAATGGGTTCCGTCTTAACGGAGTGGGAAAATACACAGAAAGAAATCACTCAATCTGGTAACTACATGCAGACGTAAAGTCTTTAGAATTTTGACTTCAGAGACACAGCGCAGAAGCAGGCCGACCAGTGATCACCCCGTACACTAGCTCTATCCTGCACTCTAGGGACAATTTACAATTTCACCGAAGCCAATTAACCTACAAACCTGTACGTCTTTGGAGTGTGGAAGGAAACCGGAGCACCTGGAGAAAACCCACACAGTCGCAGGGAGAACATACAAACTCCGTACAGACAGAACCCGCAGTTAGGTTCGAACCCGGGTCTCTGGCGCTGTGAGGCTGCAACTCCATCACTGCGCTACTGTGCTGCTCGAGTGCTGTGCTGCACCGGGAGTAGGGTCAGCATGGTGGCGCAGCGGTAGAGTTGCTGCCTCACATCGCCATCGACCCGGGTTCCTTCCAGACCTCAGGGATTTGGCTGTACGGAGTTTGTACATTCTCCCCGTGCGTGGGTTTTCTCCGGGTGCTCCGGTCTCCTTCCACCCTCCTAAGACGTACAGGTTTGAAAGTTAGTTTTTCATTGGTGAATTTGTAATTAGTGTGTGTAGGATAGTGTTAGGGTGCGGGGTGATTGCTGGTCGATGCGGACTCGGTGGGCCGAGGGGCCTGTTTCCGCGCTGAGTCTCCAAACTAAACTAAACAGAAGGGATACTAGCCTTGTAGGCGTCATAATTGGGATGTTGCTTTGCCCAGCTTCCTGCTGTGCAATGATACATCAGCTCTCCGGCAGAGATCTGCACTCTGTAAGTACATTTTTTCAAAGCCTTGGAAGCCATGAATATTTGAACAGATTTCATAAAGCTGTAGTTGGCTGTGATTCCACCGACGTCCTTTACATCTCATAAGCGATGAACATATCCTGGGGATCCAGCAATGAAACTACAACAAGAGCAGCAACCCACCAGGCTGTCATTCTCTGAATCTCTGCAGTCTAAAGACTGAGCGTATTCAGGTTACTAAAGAAACTGCAGGCGGATTATAGACCAAGGCACCCCAGTGGTTTGGAAATGTCAATATCTCACTTTCAGTCTTGGACAGAGACTGTAAAAATATACTTCAGTGCGATTGATTTGCTGGAGTCTGACCTCATTTGTTAATTACAGTAAAAGAGTAGTTTTCCTTCAACAAGATGACTTCTACCCAGAGGACAAACTCGGATTGTTTTCTCTGGGGGGAGGGGAGACCTGATGTTAGTATATGAAATTAGAAGAGGCACAGAGAAGGGTAAACAGAAGCTTTTCCCCCCCAGGATGGAAATCAAACACTGGAGTGCATAAGCGAGGGGCAAAGTTTAAAGGAGATGTGCGGAGCAAGTTTTGTACACAGAGGGTGGTGGGTGCCTGGTACGCACTGCCAGGGGTGGTGGTGGAGGCACATACGATAGTGGTGTTTTAAGAGACTTTTGGATAGGCACATGGACATGTAGGGAATGGAGGTTTATGGATTATGTGCAGACAGTTAAGAATTGGTCTTGGCATCATGTTCAGCACAGACATTGTGGGCCGAAGGGCCTGTTCTTGTGCTGTACCGTTCTATGCTCGATGGCCATATCCTGGTGAACCACCTCCGCAGTCTCTCCAGTGTAATCATGTCCTTCCACTGGATCAGGCAGTATGGGTGCAAGGAAACGGACGGGTGACTTTTCGGGTCAGGAACCACCTTCTGCCCTGCTGAATTCCTCCAGCACTTGCTCAAATACCACTATCTGCAGTTCCTTGTGCCTGCACATCCTGAGCTGAGATTCACTAAACGTTATTCCCTTTATCCTGCATCTGTACACTGTGGGCAGCTTGATAGTAGCTCGTGACTCAGTGGGCTACTTCCATACTGTATATCTAAAACAAAACTAAACTGAATCAAATGGGATTGGAGTAAATGAGCAGTTGCCTCCAATGCGTAGGGGGGAAATGAGAAAGTGGGATAACATGAACCTAGTGTGAACAGTCTTTCTCTCCAGAGATGCTGCCTGTCCCGCTGAGTTATAGAATCTTGTAGAATCTTATAGAAACATATAAAATTATAATAGGACTGGACAAGCTAGATGCAGGAATTTTCCCCCGAATGTTGGGCGAGTCCAGAACCAGGGTCTTAGAATAAAGAGGAAGCCATTTAAGACTGAGGTGAGAAAAAAACGTTTTCACCCAGAGAGTTGTGAATTTGTGGAATTCCCTGCCACAGAGGGCAGTGGAGGCCAAGTCACTGGATGGATTTAAGAGAGAGTTAGATAGAGCTCTAGGGGCTAGTGGAATCAAGGGATATGGGGAGAAGGCAGGCACGGGTTATTGATTGGGGACGATCAGCCATGATCACAATGAATGGCGGTGCTGGCACGAAGGGCCGAATGGCCTCCTCCTGCACCCATTTTCTATGTTTCTATGAGTTACTCCAGCATTTTGTGTCTATCTTCGGTTTAAACCAGCATCTGCAGTTCCTTCCTACACAGATCAATGGTTAGCATGTACTTAGTGGGCCGAATGGCCTGCTTCCATGCTGTATATCTCTGTGAGTCCATGAGATGCCAAGATGCATTTTGGGCCAGTTTTGAATGCTGACATGATTTATCTTCACCTAACCACTTATCATTATGAATATCCGACTTGTTCTGTCTCCTACTTCTCTTGCATTGCATCTTCCAGAAGGACAAACGTTGGTTGGCCCGAGCATTATAATGAGATCATAATCAGTCAAAAAATATTTCAGCCAGGGTGCCAGGGAAGTATTTGCTTAACGTCCACCTCCTGAACTCCACCAGGAGGGTGTGCTGTGCATACCAAGCACTCTCCCTGCTGTGTGGCCTCAACCATCAGCATAGTTAGTTAGTTTGTTAGTTTAGTTTATTGTAACGTGTACCAAGGTACAGTGAAAAACCTTTTGTTGCATGCTGGAATCAAAGTGCTTCACCGCCTGGTTTGTGAACAGCTCCATCCAAGACGAGAAGAAATTGCAGAGAGTTGTGGACGCAGCCCACACCATCACAAAAACCACCCACCCTTCCATTGACTCTATCTACACTTCACGCTGCCTCGACAAGGCCACCAGCATAAACAAGGACCAGTCTCACCCTGGTCGCTCTCTCTTCTCCCCTCTCCCATCAGGCAAGTGGTACAGAAGTGTGAAAACGCACACCTCCAGATTCACGGACCATTTCTGAACCATCCTATCAACAACTAAGTAGCAGTCCTGAGCTACCATCCACCTCATTGGAGACCCTTGGACTAACTTTAATTGAACTTTACTGAACTTTGTCTTGCACTAAACATAATTCCCTTTATCCCGTATCGGTACACTGTGGACGGCTTGATTGTAAACATGTATGGTCTTTCCGCTGACTGGTTGGCACGCAACAAAATAGCTTTTCACTGTATCCTGTTACATGTGACAATAAACTGAACTAAATTAAAATAAAATAAAATAAACTAAGCTATCCATTCAGCGGAAAGACTATATCGGGGTGAGACTGGTCCTTGATTATGCTGGTGGCCATGCCGAGGCAGTGTGAACTGTAGCCTCCCTTTGATCTGGTAATTTGTTGGTTCACATGCTTGATCAATGGTGTTTTATCATTAATGTTTTATTATTATTAATGTTTAGTGTTTTCTAAGTCATTCGTAACTGTCACTGTATGTCATGTTGTTACTTGTGGGCGGAGCACCAAGGCAAATTCATTGTATGTGAATACTTGGCCAATAAACTTACTTACTTACTTACTTAGATGGAGTCAATGGAAGGAGGTTTGGTTTGTGTGATATCTTGGTGCCAGCCAAAAAATAAAGTCTTCATGAAACCGCTGAATGATTGAAGGGCTCGTAATGAGGTTAGGACTTTCAGAGCTTGAATAATCTTTTAACAAATGGGAGAGTGAAGGGAGAGAGAATGTAAAATCTGATAAATCAAACTCTTCAAATTGCACAACATGGTTTGCATTTGCCAGAAATATGCCTTCAAATATATCTTCTATCTCCTTTAGTTCATAAATTGTAGGAGCAGAATGAGGCCCATCACGTCCACTCCGCCTTTCAGTCATGGCTGATCTACTGTATCTTTCTCTCTCAACTACATTCTCCTGCCTTCCCATATCCCTATGACACCCTAAAGGGCCTGTCCCACTTGGGCGACCTAATCCACGAGTTCTGGCGAGTTTGCCGTCGACTCATACTCGCAGCATGGTCGACACGAGGTCGTAGGAGGTCTTCGTAACTCTCCTTCATGCTCGAGAGTGGTCTCCGCGTACTCGAGGCCTCAGCTAGCTCGCGCCGTTTTTTTCAATATGTAAAAAAATGCCCGCGAGTAAAAAAAGGTCACCATGGAAAAAATCGATACTTTTTTTACTCGTAGGTTTAGTCCTAGTAGGTCGTAGCAGGTCGACATGTTAGTCGTGGGTAATCGAGGGTAGTCGAAGGTAGTCGTAGATAGTCTTCATCATAGTCGAAGGGAGGTCGAAGAAGGTCACCTTCACTCTCCACTATTCGGTGTCCAATTTCCCCAAAGTTAGTTGTAGGTAGTCAGAGCTAGTCGAAGTTGGTCTTCAACATGGTCGAAGGAGGTCGAAGGAGGTCTTCTACATAGTCGAAGGAGGTCTTCAACATGTCATTTTTTCAAACTCTTCTAAACTCGCCAATTAGGTCGCCCAAGTGGGACAGCCCCTTAACTAATCATGAATCTGTCAAACTTAAAAATATCCATTGACTTGGTATTTTCAATGATCATTCAATTCACCTGCTATTTCTTTATTCCCCATTATCACATCTCCAGCAGTGTTACTTTGAAAAAGGGGCGGCACGGTGGCGCAGCGGTAGAGTTGCTGCCTTATCGCACCAGAAACTCGGGTTCGATCCTGACCACGGGTGCTTGTCTGTACGGAGTTTGTACGTGCTCCCCGTGACCTGCGGGAGTTTTCTCCGGGTGCTCCGGTTTCCTCCCACACTTCAAAGACGTACAGGTTTGTAGGTTAATTGGCTTTGGTAAAAACTGTCCATAGTGTGTGTAGGATAGAACAAGTGTGCACGGTGATCGCTGGTCAGCGCTGACTCGGTGGGCCGAAGGGCCTGTTTCCATGCTGTACCTCCAAACTGAAAACAAATGTAACATTCTCCAGTGGTCCAATGTCCACTCTTACCTCTTTCTCACTCTTTGTATATCTGAAGAAACCTTTGCTATCCTCTTTTATATTGTTGGCCAGATTACTTTCTTATTTCATCTTTTCTTCCCCATTGCCTTTTCAGTTACCTTCTGTTGTTCTTTAAAAGTTACCCAACCCTCTAGCATCCCACTAATCTTTGCAATATTATATGCCTTGTCTTTCAGTTTTTTAGGCTGCTTGGAATTCCAACATACACTCCCAGATGGTGATCGACACTTTTCCTTTTCAACCCGTAAACCCATTAATAATCTTTCTAACATCTCAGGTTTAAGGTTTAGGTGTATTATTGTCACGTGACTGAGGTACAGTGAAAAGCTTTTGCTTGCTATCCAAACAGATCAGATACACCATGCATAAATACAATCAAGTCAAACAGGTACAATAGGTAGAGCAAAGGGGAAGATACAGAGTGTAGCATATAGTTCTCAGCATTGTAGCACATCGGTTCCAGAGACAAAGTCCAATGTCCGTTATGGGGTAGAGGTGAATTGGACAGTACCCTAGTTTCTGGAAGGACCATTCAGTAGCCTGATAACAGAGGGGAAGAAGCTGTCCCTGAGGGTGAGTCTGGTGGTGCGCGCTTTCAAGCTCCTGTATCTTCTGCCGGATGGGAGCGGGTAGAAGAAGGAATGCACAAGGGTGCACAAGTCTTTGATTATGGTGGCTGCATTTCTGAGGCAGCGTGAAGTGTAGATGGAGTCATTGGTGAGGACATTGGTGTGTGTGTGTGTGATGGACTGGGCGACATCTACAACTTGGGCAGAGCTGTTCCCAAACCATGCTGTGATGCAACCCGACAGTATGCTCTCTATGTTCATCCCTGTTCATGAAGAGGTAACAAGAAGTATCATGTTATGCTTGCCTTTGTTGATCGGGGCATTGAGTATAAGAGTCAGGAAATCATGCAACAGCTTTATAAAACTTTGGTTCATCCATTTTTTGAGTAATGGGCACAGTTCTGGTCGCCCCATTACAGGAGGGATGTGGAGACTTTGGAGAGTTGTACCGGATTGCGGACTGGATTAGAAGGAATTAGAATTCTCTAATTTTAAGAATCCTCTAATAACACTCCCCGTGCCCCCTTCCTCCACCCTAGTCAGTTCACCAGTTCCACATTTCACCACATAGTATCTCTCTTGAGATCACACTTTTCACAAGCCAACAATGGGCCGACCAGGGCACCTCCCTGCCAGAGGTCATGTATAGCCGGCCCTTACATAGAAACATAGAAAATAGGTGCAGGAGTAGGCCATTCGGCCCTTCGAGCCTGCACCGCCATTCAATATGATCATGGCTGATCATCCAACTCAGTATCCCGTACCTGCCTTCTCTCCATACCCCCTGATCCCTTTAGCCACAAGGGCCACATCTAACTCCCTCTTAAATATAGCCAATGAACTGGCCTCAACAACCTTCTGTGGCAGAGAGTTCCAGAGATTCACCACTCTCTGTGTGAAAAAAGTTTTTCTCATCTCGGTCCTAAAGGATTTCCCCTCTATCCTTAAGCTGTGACCCTTTGTCCCGGACTTCCCCAACATCGGGAACAATCTTCCTGCATCTAACCTGTCCAATCCCTTGAGAATTTTGTAAGTTTCTATAAGATCCCCCCTCAATCTCCTAAATTCTAGCGAGTACAAGCCGAGTCTATCCAGTCTTTCTTCATATGAAAGTCCTGACATCCCAGGAATCAGTCTGGTGAACCTTCTCTGCACTCCCTTAGCTGGTCCTGGTCTTTTTTGACCTCCAGCTCTTCACCCACTTGCTGCATTTACCCTCCACTCCCTCCCACCCCCTCCCCATCTCATCTGAAGACCTAACTGGTGAGATGTCCATCCAACACACACACACATTAACACACACACTCACACTGATACACATTCACACACACACACTCTCACACACACACGCACACTCACACACACTAACACACACACTCACACTGACAAACATTCACACTCACACACGCACTCACACTGACACACATTCACACACGCACACACAGTCACACACATTCACACACGCACACACAGTCACACACATTCACACATACACACACATTAACACACACACTCACACTGACACACATTCACACATACACAGATACACACACAGGCATAGAAACATACACACACATACACAGACACACACACACATATACACAGACACACACACATACACGCACAAAAGACAGACATACACACAATCACACTGACACATGCACTCACACTGACACACACTTCCACTGACACACACTCACACTGACACACACATATGCACAGACACACAGATACATACACATACTCACACACATACACACTCATACTGACACAAGCATATAGACTGAGACATACACACACAGATGTCAGCTTGTCGGAAGTGTGCAGGTTATGCACCATGTTTACTGAGGGCCGCCGTCACAATCAACAGCCTGTGAGAGCCACGATGAGCAGCCAGCGAGACTGGCAGCCAGGGAACAACTTCCTCACCACGCCACGGAGCTACCGCCAGGACACGGGAAGGTCATGTGAAACTCATACGTGTGCTAATCTAATTGCGGCAAGTCAGCGGAAATACTTGACATGATTACAATCAAGCCGTCCGCGGTGTACAGATGCATGATAAAGGGAATAATGTTTAGTGCAAGATAAAATCCAGTAAAGTCCGATTAAAGATAGTCCCAGGGCCTCCAATGAGGTAAAAAGGGAGGTCGGGACCACTCTCTAGTTGGTGATCCGATGGTTCAGTTGCTTTTCATTGTACATCGGCACACATGACAATAATATAAAAGAAACTAAAACTAAAGTCAACCACAAACACCAGCGATTTCATTCTGAGCCGCACCAAGATGTCGTGTTGTGCTTGGGAATGGCACTAATCACCATTTAATGGTATTCCTTAGAGTAGGGTGAAGTTGTCCAGTGAAGTTATTGAAGCTGGGCTCCCTTTGTGCTTCCGTGGGTGGATGATGATTGGACTCAGCAGGCAGAGATATCAGGAGTGATGCGGGAGCAGTGACGTGGAAACACTCGGGTTGCTAAAAGAAAGCCGTGCAGAGAGTGCAGCTATCTCTCGGCGAAAACCACAGCTCAGCGGGAGGGCCCTATGAGTCAGATGTGTCACCGGTTCAAATCTAGGCCTTGCAACCATTTTGTTTTTGTATCAAAAATAATTTATTGAATTACTATCACGATACAAAATAAAACCGTGGTGACACACTCACCAACATATTACAAAATCTCCAAATTAGTCAGACACTAAATTTCCAAACAACTATGCTGCAAATATACTAAATAACTATTATACAACTATGTCGCTCTCTAACACCACCCGGGCGCGGACGTAACCCCGGTAAAGGGCCAAGCATCTGGCTCGGGCAAAGCCACTTCCGCCGGGTGCCGTGACTCGCGGATGGCGAGCTTGGCCAGGCCTAGGAGCAACCCAACCAGGCCATCTTCGGCCCTGCCCACTCCCGACCTGCAACCTTGGCGCAGGTTTAGTTTAGTTTAGAGTCATGGTGCCCTTCGGCCCACCGAGTCCGCACCAACCAGCGATCACCCGTACACTAGTTCTATCTCACACACTAGGGACAATTTACAGAAGCCAATTAACCTACAAACCCGCACGTCCTTGGCATCTGAGAGTAAACCGGAGCACCCGGAGAAAACCCACGCGGTCACAGGGGAACGTACAAACTCCGTCACCTAAACGTCAATGAAGAAAAATCACCGGCAATTGAGCTCAATTGACCTACAAACCCGCACGTATTTAGAATGTGAGAGAAAACTGGAGCATCCGGAGGTAACGCACATTGGCACAGTGACGCAGAGCTGCTGCCTCACAACCCCAGAGACCCGGGTTCGATCCAGACTACTGGTGCTGTCTGTGTGGAGCTTGCACGTTCTCCCTGCGACCACGTGGGCTTTCTCCGGGTGCTCCGATCCCCTCCCACATCCCAACAACGTGTGGATTTGTAGGTTAATTATGTTAATCATCTTAGAAGTGGTTGCAATTATGACAATTGGACAGATATGTAGATAGGAAGTGTTTAGAGGGATATGGGCCAAATGCAAGGAAATGGGACAAGCCCAATAGGTTAGATAACAGGAATTGCAATTGCTAGAATCTTAAGTAAAACACAATTGCTAGAATCTTAAGTAAAACACAAAACTGCTGGAGTAACTCAGTGAATCAGGCAGTATCTGTGGAGGTAATAGACAGACAAAGAAGATGACCCTTCTTCAGACTTTTTGGGTGTGGGCCCCTTTTCGAAGAAGGGTCCTGACCTGAAACGTCGACTCTTCATTCCCTCCACAGAAAGGGGGTTTAGAGAGATGTGGGCCAAATGCAGGCAAATGGGATTTGCCCAGCATGCCGATTTGGTCGGCACGGACAAGGTGGGCCGAAGGGTCTGTTTCCGTGCTGTCCCAGTTCTACGACCCGAAGACCTATGTGGCCCTGAAGAAGGATTGTTGGGGTATAGAGCAAATCAGCACGTCACCTTGTTGCAAGCAGTGAACAATGATGTAGAGACACATGTGAACACACTGCCACTTTTAATCAGCCTGCAATCGTGCTCCTGCTCACCACACTTGTTAAATCTAATCGCAAGGGACAAAGGGACTCTAACTGCAGCCGACAGCTTGTTCCCAGAGGCGTCTTGAGTTTATTTATAACCTGATTTTGGTCTTTGTAGATTGAGACAGGCACAGGAATTATATCAAGTGCTGTGTCTCTGCCGGTTTGTCCCACGGTGCCTGAGACAAGCAGAGCATCCGATCACAGTGTCACCAACCTCTCTCAGTGCCATCTGTCCAGTGGCACAGGGGACGGAAATGTAGATTGGCCCATAACAGGTTAGATTATCCCTACTCTGGACTTCAGAGATAGATCATGGCAACAAGCCCTTTGCCCCACCGAGTCCGCGACGACCAACGATCACCCCGTACACTAGCACTATCCTACACACTGGGGACAATTTACAATTTTACTGCAGCCAATTAACCTACAAACCTGGACGTCATTGGAGTGTGGGAGGAAACCGGAGCACCCGGAGAAAACCCACGCGGTCACGGGGAGAACGTTCAAACTCCATACAGACAGCACCCGTAGTCAGGATCGAACCCAGGTCTCTGGCACTGTAAGACGGTAACTCTACCGCTGCGACACTGTGCCACCCCCTGCCAGGTCTGAAGAAGGGTCCCGACCTGAAGCATCACCTATCCATGTTCTCCAGCGATGCTGCCTGACCAGCTGTGTTTCTCCAGCACTTTGTGTCTTGAATTTGTCTGCATATTCTGTATGCTCGGTAAAGTGAGGCATATTGCAGCGGGCTCGAATTCATCACCTTCCTCCGGTGGTTGTATACAATGAATTATTTTGAAGTTTCAATGACTATTTTGGTGGAAGAAAAGCATTGCAGTCCATCAGCATTCAGTAACACCTGGCAATGAGGGACTGGATGTGTGACAGTGCAGGGAACAATTTGCATTTAAATAGGATGGCTAATGCAGTGAAATGCTTCACAGCAGTGTTACCGATCAAGGTCTGACAATGGGACATCCCGGCTGATATCTAAACTTGGTTTAGAGATACAGCATGGAGACTGGCTCTTCGGCCCACCAAGTCCACACCGACCATCGATCACCCTTCACACTAGTTCTATGTTATCCCACTTTCTCATCCATTCCGTACACACTGGGGGCAATTTTCGGATGGGTCAAATACCCTACAAACCTGTTTAATTTAGTTTAGTCTAGAGATACAGCATGGAAACAGGCCCTTTGGCCCATCAAGTTCAGCTGACCATCAATCACCCCTTCACACTAGTTCTATCATATGCCACTTTCTCATACACTCCCTACCCATTTAGGGGACAATTGATAGAGGGCCAAATAAACTACAAACCCGTAACCATTGATCAGTCTGAAGAAAGGGTCACGACTCGAGACGTCGCCCATTCCTTCTCTCCAGAGATGCTGCCTCACCCGCTGAGTTACTCCAGCATTCTGTGTCAAACTACAAACCCGCAGGTCTTTTGGGATGTTGAAGAAACCAGAGCACCTGGAGGAAACCCTGGCGGTCACGGGGAGAACGCACAAACTCCACACCCAGACGGTACCCGAGGTCAGAGATGAAGTTGGGGAAGTCCAGGACAAGGGGTCACAGCTTAAGGATAAGGGGAAATCCTTTAGGACCGAGATGAGAAAAACTTTTTTTCACACAGAGAGTGGTGAATCTCTGGAACTCTCTGCCACAGAAGGTAGTTGAGGCCAGTTCAATGGCTATATTTAAGAGGGAGTTAGATGTGGCCCTTGTGGCTAAAGGGATCAGGGGGTATGGAGAGAAGGCAGGTACAGGATACTGAGTTGGATGATCAGCCATGATCATATTGAATGGCGGTACAGGCTCGAAGGGCCGAATGGCCTACTCCTGCACCTATTTTCTATGTTTCTATGTCAGGATCGAACCCGGGTGTCTGGCGCTGTGAGGCATCAGCACTACCTGCTGCGCCGCGATGTCTTCAAGGACCTCATTCCCGGAGATATGCCTCAGCTTCAGGAAGAACTGGCTGGGCAGCCGGCTAACTGGATTTTGGACCAGATATCCTTTACTCTTCAATACTGACTGGAGCATCACACTGTCCACACTGTTAATGAGCAAAAGAAGGCAGAGCCATTTCTTACTTTTTATCGCATTCCAAAGCAGCTGGACAAATATTTATGGAGTCTCAGCAAAGACTTATTCAAATATTAATTATAAAATGCTATTACTGGTGTGAGAAGGATATAACAACATATTTGATTTGCAAACAATCAAAGTAATCACTTCAAAGGGATAGGATTTATGTAAGAGTCTCACCCATAACTCGTCATTTGTTGTAGCTTCCTCCTTCCAGTCTCATTTTCCATGTCAGTTGGACTGATCATTAATAGCTGTTAGCAAGTACAGCACACTCACACAGTCCCTCTCTCTCTCTCTCTCTCCCTGCCTCTTTCCCTCTCTCTATCCCCCTCACCTCTCTTTCCCTTGTCCCCTCACTCCGCACCTCTCACCTCTCCCTTGTTCCACCTCCCTCTCACCTCTCTCTCTTTCTCATTCCCCCTCTCCCTCTCTTTCTCTCTCTCTCTCCGCCCCTCTCACCTCTCTCTCTCTCTCTCACTTTCTCTCTGTCTTACCCTCATATTTGTTTCTTTCGCTCTCTCTGTCTCGCCCTCTCTGTCTTGCACTCTCTCTCTCACCCTTTTTTTTTTCCATTCCAAGGACTTAATTCAACAATTGCATGTCACAGTGTACCAAAGTACATAAACGTTGAATGGTCACAATACATAAGCAGTTATTATGGTGCAACGGTGCAGTCTTTATCTACAATGCTCTCGACCCCCCCCCCCCCGCGGCGACCAGCGTTCACGGAAGGCCTCCGGAGTCCCCGTGGACACCGCGTGTCCCCCCTACAGGGACACGCAAGCACGGATGGAGGCCCGAAAGAGGGGCAGGCAGCCGACTCTGGTCTGACCGTCGACCGCCCGCTGCCTGGACCCGCGAATGGCCATCTTGGCCAGGCCCAGGAGCAAACCGACAGGGAGATCCCACCTTCCCGATCGGCCCTCCCCCTGTGCCCAAACACCAGGATCGTGGGGCTGAAATGCAGCCAAAACTTGAGGAGCAGCCCCTTCAGATATTCGTAAAGGGGCAGCAACCTCTCACACTCCATATGCACGTGAACACGGTCTCTTCCTCGCCGCAGAGGTTACAGGCAGTTGGCGAGTCCGTGAACCGACTCGAAAGTTTATTACACACCACAGCTCTGTGCAGCACTCTCCACCCCAGGTCCCCGATGTAAAGGGGGAGGATTCCCTCGTAGAGAGACCTCCACTGGGGACGGCTCCCGCCAACAGGTGGTAACATGGACCGCCATGGCGTGTCCGGACGGAAGACCAAGGGGGAGGAGGTGTAGAGTGCAGGAGTATCACGGAACGGCACCCTGGGCATCTCAGAAAGGCGGCTCATGTTGGGGTGTAGGGCCGGCACCCAGGAAATCTCTCTCGCACCCTCTCTCTTTCTCTCTCACAATCTCTCCCCAGCTCACTTCTCTCACTATCTCTAATTTGCATTACCTTTAGTGTTATTATTGTCACATGTACTGAGGTACAATGAAAAGCTTTATTGTTGCATGCTATCTGGTCTGTGAAAAAGACTATACTTAATTAAAATCAAGCTGTCCACAGTGTACAGATTTAGGATATAGGGAATAATATTTAGTTATTAGTTATTATATTAGTGCAAGAGATAAAATCCAGAAAAATTGGATAGTTTAGATGGTCTCCAATGAGGTAGATGAATGGTCAGGACTGCTCCCTAGTTATTGATAGGACAGTTCAGTTGCCAGATAACAACTGTGCCTGAATCTGGAGGTGTGCGTTTTCACACTTCTGTACCTCTTGCCTGACGGAGAGGGGAGAAGAGGGAGTGACTGGGAGGAATGGTCCTTGATTATGCTGGTGGCCTTGCCGAGGCAGCGTGAAGTGTAGATGGAGTCAATGGAAGGGAGGTCTGTTTGGTTTGATGGTCTGCGCTGCGTCCACACTCTCTGCAATTACTTACGGTCTTGGATGGAGCTGTTCCCAAACCATGCTGCGATGCATCCCGATAAATTTCTCAGCCATGGATCTTGATGAACGTACAGCAGGCCTGAGGGGCTGAAGGGCCACCTCTCTTCTGGTTCCTGCACTCCGATCATTTAGGTTCAGTCCCTGTATCCAGGTGTACGTCAAATGCACCGTGGCACAGCTAGTAGAGCCGCTGCCCCCCCAGCACCAGAGACCTGGGTTCGATCCTGACCTCGGGTGCTGCCTGCACGGAGTTTGTACATTCTCCCTGCGACCACGTGGGTTTTCGCCGGGTGCTTCAGTTTCCTCGCACATCCCAAAGTCGTGCGTGTTTGTAGGGTAGTTGGCCCTCTGTAAAGTGTACAAGGAGTGGATGAGAAAGTGGGATAACATGGAACTTGGGCAAACGGGTGATGCGTGGGTCAGTGTGGGCTGAAGGCCTGTTTCCATGCTGTGCCTTTCAACCAATTCAATCAATCAATCAATCAAAATGACTTTCTAAGTGACAAATCCCTCAAGGCTGGGACAATAAGGAGATTTGCATCGATTAGTGATCATGTTCTATGAAAGTAATCATCTATCAGATAATTTATTGGACACTGTGGATGACTTGTGAACGACTCAGTGGTTTATACCCATTTACTCCTTCTGTCATTCAATGCATATTGTACCCTCGATGCAAAAATAGTTCTTGTAGTTTAACGGAGGCACCTCCATAAATTTGGAGAGTTACCTTGGTTGGACTTTTACAGCCAGTAACATGTAAGCAACTGAGGTGAACATAATTTTGGCTGCTCTCTGCTGTCTAGTTACTAAGACGAGGCAACACTTGTTCTGTGGACTTACTGCACCTATTAGCTACAGGGGTAGGTTGGACAGGTTTGGATATGTTCTCCTGGAACGCCAGAGGTTGCAGGGAAGACCTGATGGAATGACATAAAATTGTGAGAGGCATAGATACGGTAGACAGTCAGAGCCTTTTTACCCAGGGTAGAAATGGCCAACACCAGAGGGCATAGATTTAAATTGAGAGGGGCAAAGTTTTAAGGGGCTGTCCCACTTGGCGACCTAATTGGCGAGTTTAGAAGAGTTAAAAAAAATAACATGTTGAAGACCTCCTTCGACTATGTTGAAGATTAGCTTCGACTAGCTACGACTAACTTTGGGAAATTGGACAACGAATAGTAGAGAGTGAAGACGACCTCCCTTCGATCTCCTTCGACCTCCCTTCGACCTCCCTTCGACTATGATGAAGACTATCTATGACTACCTTCGACTACCCTCGATTACCTACGACTAACATGGCGACCTACTACGACTAAACCTACGAGTAAAAAAAGTATCGATTTTTTCCATGGCGACCTTTATTTACTCACGTGCATTATTGGGAAAAAACGCCGCGACCTAGCTGAGGCCTCGAGTACGCGGAGACCACTCTCGAGCATGAAGGAGAGTTACGAAGACCTCCTACGACCTCGTGTCGACCATGCTGCGAGTATGAGTCGAGGGCAAACTCGCCAGAAACTCGCGGATTAGGTCGCCCAAGTGGGACAGGCCCTTTAGGGAGAAGTGCAGAGTAACTTCACACAGCGGGTGGGGGGTACCTGCAACGCACCTCAGGGAAAGGCAGATACGACAGTGGTGTTTAAGAGGCTTTTCGATCGGGTCAGATCTCAAAAAGGGTCCTGACCTGAAACGTCTGAAGATAGACTTCCCAGTCTGAAGAGAGGTTCTAACCTGAAACCTTTTCTCCATAGTTGCTGCCTGACCCGCTGAGTTACTCTAACATTTTGTGTCTAGTTTTGGTATAACCCAGCATCTGCAGTTTCCTTCCTACATAGATCTGAACGTTGTCTGTCAATTTCCTCCACAGACACTGCCTGACCTACTGAGTTCCCCCAGCACTTTTTGCACAAGATTCCAGTCTCTTTGTCCCGGTTATTAAAAGCGGGTCATGCCAGGTACCCAGAGTTCTTTCCAAGCTCCCCGTGGAACCAATTACAGGTGCTCTTAAGTGGAACTGATATAAAGACTCCAGCATTTACAAATGTCTCAAGTGCTTTTTCGTGACCGGATGAAGAAATAAAGTTATTGGATGTGTTTGCTGAGTCACAAATCCTCCGGCTAAAATTCAATTGACACTAATCTAATAAATTGTTTCAGTTGTTTGCATCTAAACCACCTTGGTTGGAGCAAAAAGCCCTGCAGACGTTGGAACCTCGAGCAAAACACAAAGTGTTGGAGGAATTCAGCGGGTCAGGCAGCATCTGGACAGACAACGTTTCAGGTCAGGGCCCTTCTTGGGATCAGACCATTCTTGAGGCTGCCTGACCTGCTGAGTTACTCCAGCACTTTGTGTCTTTTTTTTGTAAACCAGCATATGCAGTTCCTTGTGTTTCCACAAGTACAATGGTCATCATGGAGACGGTGGGCCGAAGGGCCAGTTTTTGTGCCGTGTCTATCTTTGAGACTGAAAGCATTGGAAGCTACAACCCTAACACAGGCAGTGGGACTAGTGTAGATGGGGCATCTTGGTCAGCATGGCCAAGTTGGGCCAAAGCCCTGTTTCCCTTCTATATGACTTAACAAGAATGTAATCCCTCCTATATGACTTTAAAAGAAAAAAATGTATACAAGATCTTGAGAGGAACAGAGGGGTGGAGATTGCAACCTTCACGTGTTTCGACAAATGCAATCAACCCGGCGTGTACAATCAAATAAGATCAAATAGAACAAGTTGTCCTACAACTTTAGCTGTGCACGCCATACGCCAGAGAAGAAAGAAGAAGAGGAACAGATAGGGTAAATGCCCAGTCATTTGCCCAGAGTAGGGGAATCAAGAACCAGAGGACAGGTTAAAGTGAGAGGCGAATGAATCTGAGTGCCAACTTTTTGTGGGTGTATGGAATGAGCTGTGGAGGAGGTAGTTGAGGAAGGTACTATCACAATGTTTAAGAACATTAAGACTGGTACTTATAGGATAGGATAGGTTTAGAGGGATATGGGACTAGTGTAGAGGGACATTTGGGTCGGCATGGGCAAGTTGGGCTGGAAGGGCCTGTTACCGTGCTGTGTGACTCAATGAATAGACCAAACCCACACAGCTAGCAGTAACCCATGAATGTAACCAAGAATGTATTCCTGCAGATACAAGGAGCTGCAGATACTGGTTTACAAAAAAAGACACAAACTGCTGGAGTAACTCAGCAGGTCAGGCAGCAACTCTGGAGAGAAGGAATCAGGTCGGAGCCTTCTTCAGACTGAAAGATAGAGACGGCCAGAACGACACAGGCCGGCTGGCACAAGAATGTAACCAGCT
>JAXLNO010004510.1:0-84524 GCA_038087875.1 Malacoraja senta
TTTGTGTGCTTCAGTTTAATTTGCCGAGTTAATTTCACCAGCCAACTGCAGCCATGCCTCACCATCTTGGAAGTGAAGAAATGCACCCAAGTTTGGAAGTTGTGACATAGTTCAGGCTGGGATATCTGACCGTGAAATGCACTGTACATTGGACCACTGTGGCTTTAAGATTTTGGCAAACGAGCTTCAGTCAACTTCCATCAAATATCTTGTGTACAAATCAGAAGCTGTCGCCGTTCTGCATGTCACAGACCATGCCTAGCAGATGAACATGCTCATAAAAATAGAAAAAAAACGACTTAAACGTCAGAGACAAGCTTAAGAGTTTTCATCCCACCCTAACCTTTGCAGTGAAAAGTTAAACAAACTACCCCCGAGACTTGTAATTTCGAGAACGTTGTGTTTAATCATTTCATATATTGTGGGGAATTGCTTATTCTAACCCCGAATCTCCAAATGGGATGGGTAATCCGTGTAATTAGATTTCGGTCCAGTACTTATTTTGGCTGTTTATTATCTTGTGTTCTTGCGAATAGAATAAATGTTAGCATACAAAGGGATTTTAGTGTACGGATTCATGAGAAAGAAACAAAACATACAGTTATGGAAAGGCAATCAGGGCGGCAATCATTTTTACAAGGAACTGCAAACGTTGATTTACAAAACAAAACACACAGTGCTGGAGTAACTCTGAATGCAGTTGTAGCCTCTGTTCACTTGCATATGAGTCAGTGTAACACAGTGTAACACTCGATCAATCTCTACCGCAGAGGGTTGTGGATGCTCAGTCACTGTATGCTGAAGATCAAGATCGATAGCTCAATGGAGAGGTTATGAAAATTGGTGGGCCGGTTGTCAGGATCTGATCGATCAGTGCAGCAAGCCCAAGGGCCTGATCACAATGCCAAGGGAAATCACATCACCAGAAAAATTATCATAAATCAATGACATGGACATTGCAAATCACCTGGAGGGATTCTTACCATTCTTCACTTAAAGGCATCTTTCCCTCTCGTCAATGGCCCTTCGGCCCACAATATCTGTGCCAAACATGATGCCAAGTTAAACTAATCTCCTCTGCCTGCATGTGATGCTATCCCCTCCCCCTCATTCCCAGCATATCTATATGTTTATCTAAAAGCTTCTGAAACAGCATGATCGTATCTGCCCCCATCACCACCCTTAGCAGCACTTTCCAGGCACCCACCGCTCTTGTGTGTAAAAATATTGCTCCACATATCTCCTTTAAACTTTCCTCCTCCAATCTTAAAGCATTGGCTTCCAGTCTTTGACATTTCCACCTTGGCAAAATATTCTGTCTACCCGATCCATGCCTCTCATCATTTATATATTTCTATCAGGTCTCCTCTCAACCTCTGACTTTCCAGAGAAAACAATCCATTTTCCAACCTCGTCTTGTAGTTAATGCCCTCAAATCCAGGCATTGTTCTGGTAAACCTCTTCTGCACCCTCTCCAAAAGCCTCTACATCCATCCTGTAATGGCTCATCCTTTCTGTGATGGGATGAACTAGATTGTGAGGAGAAGCCAGCACCAACAATGTTGTGGAACAGCACACCTTCGACAAGTATTGAATGAAGAACATCTGGTCTCGATCTTGTCACGGCCTGACCTCCCAATCCCCTTTATCACAACATTTGTTCAAGAGTGGTTAATTTAATTTTGGCTGCTTGAAACTATAATATAAAATGAGAATCAAACTGCACTATTAATCCAAACAAATTTGTGAGATAAATGTTCATTGGCAAAAATGATTGCATTAATTTTGAAAAACATATTACCCTGGCAACAAAAATACACAAGTTCTAATTCATGTGCCAGCAAGTCGTAGCTCCAGCACTTGAGCTGATTCAGCCTCAATGTCACGTGCAAACACTAAGAGGCAGCAAAGATGGGGCATCTTGGTTGGCATGGGCTGGTTGGGCTGAAGACCCTGTTTCCATGCTGTATGACTCTCTGACTAAAAATATCTCCAACAATCTGAAAGTAACCCCATTGACCTGTTGTGGCTCAAAGTCCTCCCACTCTTTCCCCAAAAGCAATAGGGACATACAGTGCGTGCAAAATTGTTCAAACTTCACACCTCCTTACTGAACTGAAGATGTACTTCTTCTCACACATTTGACTTGAAGCACAGTATTCACATGCAGATCCAGAGTCCGGTCACATGACCACACTGGTCCATAGAGTACAAGGGGGAATCTGAGGGCCAGACAGCCGAATAATGGAATTGGTCATTGTACTACTGGAACCCATTTATACTGAATGTCAAAATGGGGGAAGAGTCCACAAGATGTTTATAATGGGTTTAAAGACTCTAAAAATATAACTGAATGAGTCAAGACCAGAGCTCCCTTACCTGTGGCTGACCACACACGTTGCAGACACGTTGCAAGGTTAAGGAGGTGGGCAGACAAACAGAAAGACTGTCAAATCCAATTATTCTGCAAGGCTGCTCTCAACTTTGGCCAAAAGTAAGGGGAAGAAGAGACAAATCTCACTCATCTACTAATATCTGTAAATGTTTAAAATATAGAACAGTACCGCACAGGAACGGGCCCTTTGGCCCATCATGTTTGTGCTGAACATTACGCCAGGTTAAACTAATCCCCTCTGCCTGCCTGGGGTCCATATCCCAACAAAAATGCTGGAGAAACTCAGCGGGTGAGGCAGCATCTATGGAGCCTCAGATGCTATGATAAATTAATCTCCTCCACCTGTACGTGATGGCGATTGATTTAACTTGGCATCATGTTCGGAACAGACATTGTGGACTAAAGGGCCTGTTCCTGTGCTGTACTGTGTTCAGAAGATGCTGGATATATTCAGCAGATCTGTTTGTAGATTTGTCCATGTATACTGCGGAACAGATGACTACCAGAAATATTTAACAATAAAAGGCAGGTTTTTGCTCTTTCTTTGACAGAAACAACGTTTCTAAATAATGATATATAAATGGTGCCGTGTATGAAGCTTCCCAAGTGATTACTAGCCAGGCAAGGCCGTTGATGGGCCAGGACGCTCAGTGACGGCCCGGCAATGTGGACCTCCCTGGTGACACTCCAATCTGCTGAGAAAAACGCTTATGGAACAGAAATGTGAACGGTTGTAGTTTATGTCCTTTTTTACAGTAATGACATAGAACGGCAATAATCACACCGCAAAGCAATTTTTATTGACTAGTGGAAGCCTGAATCACATTACAAAGCGAGAGGAACAAAGCAACACCTCCCGTGTGGTATCAGACAGTGGAATGGCAATTTACTATTTCAGCTTGGTAATTTACTGTAATTTCTACCTGCTACTGACTAAAAATTGCCACTCCGAGAGATTATCACCGCTATCTAGATCAGTTTGTGACAGTCCGTGCAAGTACAATGGATGGGAGAGACAGAAACCTTAAATTATATGCTGAATTCAAAGGTAGTTTTAACATTGAATATCCGCAGGTGTACTAACAATGGGAACAAGGAACTAAAGTCTCCAAAAAAATAATGAAGCACCGCAGTTCCGACCACTTATCAAATGCATTCAGCTGGTAGATTCTGCCATCAGTGCAGGCTTCCTCAAGCTTTCAGTTCACATTACACACATTAGTTGAGGCTTTCATCGAGAAAGGGAAAATACTTGGATTGTTCCCGAGTCGGAATGATAGCCTCATTACTCTACTCTGCTCCCATGTGAACAAAGCACAAACATAGCTGATCAATCTTGAAAGCTTTGACAAAAACAGTTTGTGTTCCGAGTTCCTGAACTTGTATATATATGTCTGTGCAAAACACCCAGAATGAGGATCTGAGCTGGAGATGGGGGTCAGCAACAAGGGGTAGGGAAAAGGGGAGAGGGAGAGGGAGAGGGAGAAGGAGGGGGAGGGGGAGGGGGAGGGGGAGGGGGAGGGGGAGGGGGAGAGGGAGAGGGAGAGGGACAGGGAGAGGGAGAGGGAGTGGGATAGCCTGACTTGCCATTACTCCAGAACTGTGTCTTTTTTTTGTAAGCCAGCATCTGTAGCTCCATGTGTCTGATAAAGATACAATGAATATACATGAATATGCATAGGGCCAATGGGATGGATACAGCCAGCTGATTTTAACCATTCGCTTTCCGACTAACCACTGTCGTCTGTGGCAAGGACCACTCACACCTCGGTTTCTCCCCTCTCCCATTGGGTAGAAGGTACAAAAGCTTGAAATCATGTGTCATCACTTTAATGAGCAGTGGTTGTTGTTAACGGACTCGAGAATGCACCTCTCATATGCTCGTGGTGAATTCCTGATCTTCCAATCCACCTTGTTGCAGCTCTTGCACAATTGTTTATCTGCACTTTCACGGCAGCTGTAACACTCCGTTTATTTTCTCTTCCGCACTACATGTAGTACTTGTGTGTGATAGGGATTTGTTCAGATAACAAGCTAAACAAAGTTTTTCGCTGCTTCACCCGAGCGTGCAGGGAGTTGATGAGAAAGTGGGATAACATAGAACTAGTGTGAACGGGTGATGGATGGTCCGTGTGGACTCGGTGGGCTGAAGGGCCTGTTTCCATGCTGCATCTTTCAAATCAAAAACCTTCCAATGTCCCAAAGAACTAAACAACCAACAAAATACTTTTTAAGTGTCACTGTTGCACTGTGACCAACCTGGAGCTGACAGGCTCCAGTAAACAGCAGTGATGTGACGGGGTCTGCGTAAGTCATGTTGATGGGGACTGTAGATAGTGTCAGAATCTTGAAGCAACACAACTTGTGCAATCTAAGAGTGTTTAAAGACAGGAACTAAACTGTGATGATGTACAGGATGTGATGATGTATGATGTACATGTTGACAAAACATTGCAAGTAGTAACAGATTGCATGCAGCAGTTGCTAAGGCATTCAGTGTTAGGGTGAGGACCAGGCAAGTCTGTGTGTGCTCTGAAGATCCCACAATTTTGCAGACACAATAGGCTTGCTTGCACTCAGAACAATAATTTGCCTTCTATCAAAGAACCAGGAAGAAGGGCTGAGCTACTGAGTTTTAATTATTTTGGGGTATTCCCTCTGGTGTTTGGGAAAATGAAGTTAGTTGTGATCAGAGCAAATGGGAAACTATAACTTCATGCACTTCATCCTTGCCCATTGCCGATATATGGATGCGATTGTCATCTAACACGGTGAACAGCACTGGTTGTGTTGACAGTGAGAGTGTTCTCTCTTGGGAAATGTATCCTGTGCCAGCTCCTGCCGCCATGGGTATATTGTAACTGGAGAGAAACAGCATGGAACAAGTCCTTTGGCCACAGAGTCCATGCTGGCGCCATAATCTAATGTAATCTAACCCAACTCTCCATATTGTTGTCAATGTCCGCCAGATTCTACCACTCCCTACACACTCGGGGCAATTTACAGAGTCCAATTAGCCTGTAAACCCACACGCCTTTGGGACGTGGGTGCGGAAAACACACAAGTGCTGCAGCACCCTGGTCTTCTTGCCCATCGCTGCGTGCAGGATACACTGCGGCAACTCACCTCCAAACCTGCGACTTCCATTAGTGAGAAGGACAAGGACAATTGGTATAAAGAAGAGAGCCTTTAAATTATTAAGGTACTGCAATTTCCTGAAGAATGATAAAAATCTCCTTGCACGCAAGAAGACAGAGGGCAGTGTGAGGTTGCAGGATACTCAGTTCAGTAATTACAGCGCCCGCTGACAGCGCACCTTCAAAAAAAAGGGAACTCATCTTCTGCTTCAGAAGCTTGGTGACAGAAGTGTTGCTGATGGCACTCAGCAGAGTCACTTTCTTCTCTGTTACCAGAGGTTGCTAATACATTCATCAGATCACTGCAGCAAGCAGTGGGAAGGGGGGGGGGGGGGGGGGGGAATGAATTTAGCATAGCTCAACCAAAAGCAGTAACATAAGAAAACCACTCACTTGGTATAAGCTGTAAAAGTTCACTGATCTGTTCAGCTGCATTCATTCAATATGTTGACCGAGGACGAGTTGAAGTGACACCATGCCGTAATCTGCTCCACACTACATGCCACACGGCTGGCTCATCTCTAGCGTGCACTTTATTCAGATCAGTAAAAGCTTAAGGAAGCCATATCAATTAAATGCCTAGAACACAGTTTGCACAGGGAATAAGTGTACCATATCATCTGCTGTTCAAGAGCAGCTTCTTCCCTGCTGTCATCAGACTCCTGAACAATCCCTCACACACTAAGGATGAATTCCCGATCTCCCAATCTACCTGCCTGTGGCCCTCATGCTTTTTTATATCTGCATGTTCTCCGCAGCTGTAACACTATTAATTTGGTTTGGTTTATTACTGTTGTCATATGTACCGAGATAATAGTTCGCATTCAATCAAATCATAATATATATGAGTACGATCAAGTCATGCACAAGTACAACAGGTGGTGCACAGATTAAAATACCAGAGTGCAGAATATAGTGTTACAGCATTGCAGTTACAGAGAGAAAAAAAACCAAGGTCCACAGTGAGGTAGATTGGAAGATCGGGACACAGAGCAGAGCCAGTCCAGTAGGTGCTGAGGACACCATCACCTGCAGCATCTCCTCCATCCTGACCTGCTATTACTTTACCGAGTCCTGGGGCTCCTCTCCAACAGCACTGTGGGAAGTTCATCACCAGAGACGCTGTCAATCTTCCAGAAGGCCATTCACCCACACTACCTCAGTGGTAACTTTCTGGGTTAATTATTGTCACGTGTTCTGAGGTACATTAAAATGCTTTGTTTTGCATGCTATCCAGTCAGATCAAATGACACTATACGTGACTACAATCATGCCAAACTGAAGTAGAACAGGTAGAGCATAGAGAAACATTTCAGGGCGTGGAATCGTTCTACTACAGTGAGAAGTTATGAGAGATTTATGTGGAAAATAGATCTGAAAGAGTGGGGCGATTGCTTCCGATGATAGTAAATCTTGCTCTGGGACCAGCACACTAAGAGTGGCCACACACTTGGCCAAGTGGCCAACGAGGAAGGGCCTGAATATGAGTAATAGTGTTCCCATGAACCGACAGCTCGATTCTGGATCGCTGATGCAAAACGAAAGCTTGAATCCTGTCAGAATAGCTAACAAACTGATATAATTAAATAAATAATGGGGCAAAGTAGCTAGTTTCAGAAAACCATGAAACTACGGGGTCATAAGGTCATAAATAATAGGAGTAGAATTAGGCCATTCGGCCCATCAACTCCACCATTCAATCATGGCTGATCTATCTCTCCCTCCTAACCCCATTCTCCTGCCTTCTCACCATAACCTCTGACAACTGTACTAATCAAGAATCTATCTCTGCCTTAAAAATATCCACTAACTTGGCCTCCACAGCCTACCGTGGTAAAGAATTCCACAGATTCAACACCCTCTGACTAAAGAAATCTCTCCTCCTCAAAGAATGTCCTTTAATTCTGAGGCTATGACCTCTAGTCCTAGACTCTTCCACTAGTGGAAACATCCTCTCCACATCCACTCTATCCAAGCCTTTCACTGTTCTGTATGTTTCAATGAGGTCGTTCCTCATTCTTCTAAACTCCAGCGAGTACAGGTCCACTGCCGACAAAAGCTCATCATAGGTTAACCTATGCATCCCTGGGATCATTCTTGTAAACTTGTTATTCTTGTGTGGGGTTGTTGTAAAAACTCATCTCGTACACCTTGATGAAAAAACAAACAAATGTTTCAAGGTGTAAATTAGGGATGGGCTCTTCGACATCGCAAAGAATATATCTCGTACGTCCCAGCTAGTTCAGCAGAGGAACATGACCTTATCTTGGCAGGATGACCTCATTTACTCGCCCATTAACCCATCTGCCCTGTTGAGAAAGATGCCACAGCAGAAAGATTAAAAACTCCATTCAATATTATTGTCCTGACACGGAAATAAATCAGTTTGAGCCGGTTACTGCCTTAAACAAAATTACTCTGGTTGGATTTCAATCAAAGTTCTGCTCATAGATATAACAAAGTACATAATTTGAATCAGAGGTATTCAATGTTTGGAGAATTTGCAGGCATCAGCATGGAGTGGGGAAAAAATATATATTGAAGCTCATCCCAGAGTGGTTAAAATGTGGACCTTGCCATCCAGAGCCATACAGCATGGAACAGGCCCTTCGGCCCAATTTGCCAAGTGTTGAACACGTTTGCATTCTGGACTAGTCCCATTTGCATATTAGGGGTGAAAAAGCAAAGATACATTTAAAGGAAAAAGTAAATTATGTATGAAAAAGGTATGATACACAAATGGAGAGAGACGAGTGTGTTGGGCTGAAGGGCCTGATTCTCTCTTGCACTCGCCTGATTTGATTCTCCATAAAATGCAACATGTTTACAAACAGATTGCAAGAGTCAAAGACTGTATGGGCCATGCTGGTTTCACTTGCAAGAAATCATAGCTTCACTTAAGGGGCTGTCCCACTGTACGAGCTAATTCAAGAGTTCTCCCGAGTTGAAAAAAAAATCAAACTCATGGTAAGCACGTAGAATGTATGTAGCGGGTACGTCGGAGCTCGGGACGTCTCTTAGCGGCTCGTAACGCAAATGGACATGTTGAAAAATGTCCACGAGAGCCCCGAGTACCTACGAGCGGCTATTACCGTAATTCTCCGAGTTCGAATCAGGGTAAACTCGGGAGAACTCTTGAATTAGCTCGTACAGTGGGACAGCCCCATTACTGGATTGAGCGAGACTTGAACCTGTGCGGCATGGTGTGGCCCTTGAATCACATGAACGCGGACGTGTAGGTTTTGGCAGCAGGAGTGTACTGACCCAGGAGAGTGGTGGGTGCCTGGAACACACTGCCAGGAGTAGTGGTGGAGACAGATACAATAGTGGTGTTTACAAGGCTTTTAGATAGGTACATGGATATACCGGTAGAGGGATATGGATCACCAGTAGGCAGACCAGATTAGTTTATCTCGACATTATGTTCAGCACTGGCCTTGTGGGATGATGGGCCTATTACTGTGCTGTTTTCTATGTTCTATGCAAATTACTAAATGGTGCTAAAGAGTAGAAATGCTAACAATTTTTTCCTTGGCCTGTCCTTATGTTACAGAGTTTAATTGTGTCTTTCAACTGCTGTCCTAAATTAGATGAATGAATTCAACACAAACTAAGGGATGACCATCTCCCTTCCACTTGCCCTGCATCCCCCCCCCCTCCACCTCCACTGCTCCATCCTCCCCACCCCTCCCATGAACACATCCAGTGACAAGACACACTCCAATCACTGCTATCCTGAAACAATCTGGAAGTGCTGACCAAATGAGTGTTCAAACTCATTTCAGATCATTCAATGCACAAGATAAATGTATGTGAATGCAGTCACGCACTGCTGCTCAACACTAACGTGGTGGGTGGGGAAGAGTCTGCAGAACATGTGTTACTGTGTTAATCCATCCTGGTTCCTACTGCCTGTATCCCAAGCTTCAAAGATTTCAGAGAACTTCAGGGATAGTTCCATCTGGACTCAGAGGGCTCTCCGGTCTTACAGCACATGGATACAAGCCCACAATCCAATGAGACCGTGTAGATCATTCACCAAGCCCCTCTTCCCATCCTTGCGTCATGGAGATTAAAAGAAACCCGTCTGGAAAGAAATCAGCTTTGGAACTGACTGGAAATAGACATACATGAAAAAGGGCTGCTTTGTTCATTGAGCAAGTCCAGAGAGATCACAAATCCCACCACAGAAAGCTGCTCTGCAGCTCTGCTATGTTCACTGACATGAGCAGTTCACACAATGTATATGACCATACATTCAAGATTTGAGTCAAGAATGTCTAATTATCCCATGGATAATTAATACCGGGAACAGAACAATGACATTCTCATTGTTGCAGTTTTACAGGCCCATTAACGCAACACCACAAATCCAATGGTCAATAATCCAATAAATTATGGTATAAATATTGATTTCTCTAACTAGTTTTACTGACCTGATTAATTTTACTGTTTGTATGCCTCATTGTCACCTTCCCCGCAGCCAACAATGAACCATTCTACATTTCCTAGATTGCAGGCTGCTTTGATCTGTCGTTTTCACACCTTATCCTTCCATATCTCTAGTTTTCCGCTCCCGTCTCTCCGTCTGAAGAAGGGTCTCAACCCTGAAACGTCACCCATTCCTTCTTTCCAGCTTCTCTCTTGTTCTGTTGAGTTACTCCATCACCGTTTCTAAATTATCAGTAATACTACACCACAGTGGTTCTGAAATGAACAATTCATTGTGTGATAGACACAGAGTGCTGGAGTAACCCAGTGGGTCAGGCAGCAAGCTTTCTCCAGAGATGTTGAAACCAGGAACTGCAGATGCTGATTTCCAAAACAAGACACAAAGCGTGCCAGGACAGTTCTTCGGTCTGAAAGTGTTTACTGCAGCAATTTGTGTACATTTTTCGGGTTTAAGAAAACTGTGAATATTTGTTTACTTTCCCAAAAAGATTAACCAATAATTTAAGATTCAGTTGAATGCAGAAAGGCGACGTTTCAGACCAGGGTCTTTCTTCAGACTCCAGAGATGCTGCTGATCTTCCAACAATTTGTTTTGCTCAGAAAACCAAAATGTAGTTGGAGTACCGCCAGCCTCTGAGGCTGTTGGACCTGACGTCTTTCTGTAGCTGAGTGGCAACCAAGAAGCTTTAGGAGACCTATGAAAAATATATCTTTGACCATGTGTTTGGCCTTCTGTCCCATCTCTTACGCAGCTTGGTGATCCCGCAAAAGACCTCGGATATTTTACAACATTGAAGCTCTTATAGAAATGCAAGATTTTACTGTTAGACCAACTATTGATTTTATTTTCCACTTTGAAAAATAAGGGCACTGACCTTTTTCAAAGCAGTTAACACATCATCCTGCACAAGACGCAAGTAGTAGAGCATTTGCAATTACCCAGGACAGGTCTGGGCTCCAGCACAGGGATTTCAGGACACAGGATGTGGCGGAGCTTGAAATTCATAGAAGACAGAACAGTACAGCACAGGAAGAGGTGCTTCAGCCCACAATGTCTGTGTTGAGCATGATGCCAAATGAAACAAATCTCCCCTGGCTGCACGTTTCATATCCCTACATATCCATGCACCCATCTAAAAGCCTCTGGAATGCCACTCTAGTATCTGCCTCCACCACATGGTGATCAGATACCCGGGCCACTTAGTGCTAAATGACAGCAAGAAATGACAACCTAAAGGAAAAAATCCAGCAGTGGGAAGCAAATTGAAAGGAGGGTGCTGCTCGTTGTAGCATGAAATAATAATTACAGGTTGCTGAACTTGGGTCATCTGTGAGTAGGCTCCACACGATGGAGTACACAGCCTTCACACACTGAGCTCTCATTTGCACAGCAAAGGCAATATTTCAGGCTTAAGCTGCCGCCTAGAATGAAATGGTCAATAGCCAGCAATGAGGTGGGAGGAGGAGGTGGTGGAGGAGGAGGAGAGCAAAGGGCTGAAGCAGAACTCACATGATGAACAAAACTAGAGGATTAAAGACTTCATTATATGTGTAATCCAGTCGCCTGTGTATTGTGCCATGGTGCACAGAAGATTATCTCTCAAGACCACAAGAATGCTTTTAAGACAGACACTAACAGCTTGCATCCGCCTTCAAAAGTAATTTTCCCATTCGCAGGGAAAGAAAAGCACTGTTCCACAGAATATTTAATGTGCAGTTGTTACTGAAACAAAGAAAGGACTGGAATTGAATGTTACTCTTTGGTGCAGAATTGTTACTGTGGGCATTTGGTTCATTACTCCGAGCAGAGACAACCAAAACCCACAAGATATGATGATATCTTTTCAGTACCATCAAGCCACTCTTTTCCCTTTTATAGGTACATTTATGGAGGGTAGCTGTGGAGAGATACACAGACTGCAGGCACTGAGAAGCGCGCTGATCACTCGCACCCAGATTTCACACAATCTTTCTGCTGTGGACTGTGGAGTGAATACTGCAGCGGCCATTACAGGAAACATGTAACAGTACAGCACGGGAACAGGCCCTTTGGCCCACAGTTTGGATTCAGACCCATTTCTCCCCTTCCCCGCGTCCCATTCCACCTATATTCCTTCTGCTAGCTTCACAATTCTCACATCTTCTATCCTTATCTCACACTTTTTGTCTTTTCATCTCTGGACTTTATCCAACCATCACCAATATCCCACCCAGCATTTTCCAGGCTTTATTCTGTCCCTACCTCTCTTCCAGCTTTCTCCCCCCCCCACCCCCCACCCCTACAATCAGTCTGAAGAAGGGTCTCGGCTCAAAATATCACCTAGCCATGTACTCCAGAGATGCTGCCTGTCCCGCTGAGTTACGCCAGCATTTTGTGTCTGCCCACGCCTGAATGTTGCCCTGGTCTTACTGTGTGCAGCCATGGACTGCTTCAGTTCCTCGGCAGCTGCGATTGATTTTAATATTGTGCAATCTTCAGCAAACATCAAGGCTTCTGACCTTACTGGGGAAAGTAGGTCATCTGTGAAGCAGCTGAAGACAGTGGGGTCTGGGACACTTCCCCAGGGGACCCTGCAGTGATGCCTTGGAACCGGGATGACCAGTATCCAACACCACCATCTTACCTTCTTTAGGTTCCAGCATCAAGTTATGTTTGGTCATCACTCCCGAGAAGGCGTTGCGATGTTTTGCTGTATTAAAGATGTTGTACTGTGTCCACCACCACACAGGTCACTGTTGTTATTGATGAACATGCAAAGCCCAACATTTACTCGGCATAATTCACATTCAAGACTCTCGGCTGAACTCCCAATCCCAGAAAGGACACAACCTCCTCCCGCAGCACAATCTCATTAAAGCTCCACTCCTTCATATGAACATTATTCATCAACCCCCAAACTATTAATCTCCTTGATATCGAGAGCATTCAAACGTGCTGCAGGGAATTCTCAGTACTGTGTGGTTTAATAAATAATTACATTTACAAATGTTTCTCGACAGCGAGGAGGTGGATTTTAAATGCTGATAATCTGAAGTCAGTCTTCAAGGTTATCTCATTCAACTTCAATGAGGGGTGGGAGGGGATGAGAGAGCAAGAATGATAGAAACCGCCAACATCAACAAGCAAGGACAGAAAGTGCCACAAAGAGACAGATGTTGAACATACAGATAGATAGATAGATGCACAGTGTAGGACAGGAATAGAGGGTGATGATCTGGGGCAATCAGAGAGATGTCAATCAATTCAGAAAAATGCCAGAATTGACATCTGTTCCGTGCTGAATAAGCGCCCCACCTGTCCATTCCCTCCACAGATGCTGACTGACCTGCTGAGTTCCTCCAGCACTTTGTGTTTTTCTCTAGATTCTAGCATCTACCGTTATTTGTGGCTCTATTCTCCCCTGGCAGCAGAAACACCAACTCTGCATCGATCCTGTCAAGCCTTGTAAAAATGACCAAACAAAAAGTAATTTGGAGACTTAATCCTGTGAGGTTCAGGGTCTATACAACCATTTGTTCAACATAACATGGGCATCACAGTGGCGCAGCAGTAGAGCTTCTTCCTCACAGTGCCTGAGAGCCGGTTCAATCCTGACCTCGGGTGCTGTCTGTGTGGAGTATGTACGCTCTCCCTGTGACCACGTGGGCTTCCTCCGGGTACTGCAGTTTTCTCTAAAATCCCAAAGACATGCAGGTTTGTAGGTTAATTGGCTTCTATAGATTGCCCCTAGTGTATAGGATGTGAAAGTGTGATCACATGGGGTTAGTGTACGAGTAATCGCTGGTCGGCGTGGACGTGGAGGGCCAAAGGGCCTGTTTCCATGCTGTATCCCTAAACGCTAAATCATGAAGCCAAAATTTCAACACTGTATGCACAAAACAAATGGAGGTGTTGGAATTCTGTTTAGTCTGCTCATAATGTGCAGAAAGCTAGACCGAGAAGCAAGTTCAGACCATCAGTTGCTGTGTTTCCCCTTTTGTCCAGCTCCACAAATAGTGTTGCAGCCTTGCCTTTGGGTTAAGCCTTATGCCTGTGTGAGCAGAGTGAAGTGCACCTCTTCAGAGAGACCTACAAACAAAATCACATTCAGTGTGCCAATTCTAGGTGGACCTTGCCTGAAGACTTTGTTATGACTTACCACCACCCTGCACATTCATGCATCCTGCCTCCAGTATATTTATAACCAAGGAAATGTCTGATCAAATAAAAAGCCCCACACCACCTCTCTGATATTTTCCCCTCATATTTACAATGTCAAGGTCAATGTTGGACGTTTAATTTTTCAACAATGAGGGAGAGGTGGGGTCCCTGATATGGCAGCATTGAGAGAAACGAGGAAGCTCTCAACAAAAACAAAAAATCAACCATTTGGAAATGATTTCTCACTTGTATTCCCATTCAAGGCTCCCGGTGCCAGAGTCGGCTGAGCAGCAACGGCAGCTCAGTACGGATAAATATTTACAAGCTTGTGCTGGAAAACTTACATCCTATAAAACTGCCTCATTTCATGAACTCCGCTAGTAACAGCCACTGGGAAATGTCAGACCATCTGAAGCACAGCAGCAGATTCTGCAGGTGACTGCATTCCCAGAATACAAACAGGGAATTATTGTGACAAAATTCATCCCAACTCTGCCTCAACTCTCACTGAAAAACACAAACCAGATCCTTTTGGGATTCTGGTTACTCACTATTCTGCCAGATTTGTGTAGACTCACTGAAAAAGGTCCCGGCCTAAAACATCATCTATCCAGGTTCTCCAGAGATGCTGCCTGACCCACTGAGTTAAATCCACCACAGTGTGTCTTGTGTTGCTCTGTTAAGGGCCTGTCCCACTTGGGCGTCATTTGTACGTCATGCAGGTGGCGGGCGAAGATTTTGTGAATCCCAAAATTCTGGGGCGCTGCGCGCAACCGCGCATCACTGCCTACGTCACCGCACACCATGCGAGCGTAATGCACGCCATGCACTCATCACTCGTGCGTCGTGACGCGTAAATGATGTCACGTAAATGACGCGCAAATGACGCCCAAGTGGGACAGGCCCTTTAGATGACTCCCCTCAATTCACACTATTTGTGAGCACAACACAAAGTGCTGGAGGAACTCAGCGGGTCAGGTAGTATTTGTGGAGGGAATGGACAAGCAATATTTTGGGTGGGGATCCTGCTGCATTTACCCTATCCACGTTATTCCATAAACAACTGGATTTCTTGTTCATGGCTGTCTGAGTGTTCTGGCCAGCTGTGCAGTGCTTCAATACACAACAGGACATTGAGACACACAGCTTTCTTTAATTTAAAGACGTTGGAGCCAAGATGCTCACTGCTAGCCAGGGCCAGTGAAGTAGTCACTCCCCTAAAGACCAGTGGGAAACAGGCTGTAGTCAAGGAAATTAACTGTTATGTCACGGGAATTCATTCCTTATCAGGCGACCCGATGGCGTTGCCAACAGACCTGGCGCCTCATGGCTCCAGTGACACAGTTCAATCCTGGCGCGTGTGTGCACTTGCCCGTGTGCATGTCTGAGAGAGAGTGAGTGGTTTCCTCCCACATCCCATGCAGGCTGGTAGGTTAATTGGCTGTTGTAAATTGCCCCTAACATGTAGGTGAGTGGTAGAATCTGGAGAGAGTTGAAGAGAATCTGGGAAATATTTTAAAAATAGGGAGTTAGATGTGGCCCTTGTGGCTAAAGGGATCAGGGGGTATGGAGAGAAGGCAGGTACAGGATACTGAGTTGGATGATCAGCCATGATCATATTGAATGGCGGTGCAGGCTCGAAGGGCCGAATGGCCTACTCCTGCACCTATTTTCTATGTTTCTATGATAGTGTCAATGGGTGGCTGTGGGTACGTGCGGTTCTGTGATGCATCCTGCTATGGCTCTTCAAGGGGTAACCTACAGTACACTTCTTCTGACCTCTATGACTGTTGACAATTTATCACAACTAAGTGTTATCGCAACACATTGCAATGTACCAGAACATATTTCTTCTAAGCTTTTGTTTAAGTAGAATGATCATTTGATTCATCAGGAAGACTCAAGATCTCCATCAGCATTTCAGCACCCACTTGCAGTGACTTTTGGGCATTTAGTCACACTTCCATTTACTTTACACCTAAAGAATGTCTCTCCCCACTGAAACATAGATACAGCACCACAGTAGTTTCTTCAAACACCAGGCCTATCAAATAGAGTTAGAGCGAGAGTCAAAGTGTATGTGGAGAGCAGGAAAGTGGGAAAGCAGCCAACATTATCAAATATCTTTTTCACTCCCATAGGACAGAAGAAACAAAAGCTAGAGAGCTCATACCACCAGATTCAGGAACAGCTTCCCCTCTGCACTCAGATTTCTGAACGGTTCTTCCATAAGGATGTAGTTCCAATCTTCCAAACTACCTCATTGCCCGAAACGTTGCCTATTTCCTTCGCTCCATAGATGCTGCTGCACCCGCTAAGTTTCTCCAGCACTTTTGTCTACCTTCGATTTTCCAGCATCTGCAGTTCCTTCTTAAATACCTCGTTGTGAACATTGGACTTTTTCCTGTGGAACTGTTTTGCCACAATGCTTAAAACTATATTCTGCACTCTGGCATTTTCCTCTTTTCTCTAACTGTTGTATGTGTATGGCTTGATAGTCCATGATGTCTATAATATGTATAGTATGATCTGATTTAATTGGATAGACTCGGATACCCCAAGGATAGACTCGGTCTGTACTTGCTAGAATTTAGAAGATTGAGGGGGGATCCTATAGAAATGTACAAAATTCTTAAGGGGTTGGACAGGCTAGATGCAGGAAGATTGTTCCCGATGTTGGGGAAGTCCAGAACAAGGGGTCAGTTTAAGGATAAGGGGGAAATCTTTTAGAACCGAGATGAGGAAAACATTTTTCACACAGAGAGTGGTGAATCTCTGGAATTCTCTGCCACAGAAGGTAGTTGAGGCCAGTTTATTGGCTATATTTAAGAGGGAGTTAGATGTGGCCCTTGTGGCTAAAGGGATCAGGGGGTATGGAGAGAAAGCAGGTACAGGATACCGAGTTGGATGATCAGCCATGATCATATTGAATGGCGGTGCAGGCTCGAAGGGCCGAATGGCCTACTCCTGCACCTATTTTCTATGTTTCTATGTTTCTATGATAGCACACATACAAAAATGTTCCACTGTATCTTGTGACATTAATAAAGCAATGCCAACATCAATATCGTTAGGCTTGGATCCCCCGCGATCTCACTGAATAATAGATCAGGGGCCAGGTGACACAGGGTCTATGGTCTTTTTTTGTTTTTGTTTTTGTTTTTTGTTTTTTGTTTTTGTTTTTGTTTTTTTGGGTGAACTGGGGCTGGGGACTGGACATTGTGCCTTCCCCCACAGTGGAAATCATTGTGGGGGGATGATTTTTGTATGTAATTGTTTGTAATTGTATTTGTTAGTCTGTGTTCAAGATGGCGGTCGGAGGGGAGAGTGGACGCTGGCGCGGTTTAGCTGCCGCTGCTCTCTCCTCAAATTGTGCTTCTGATTTTCTTTTTTGTGTTTTTGGAAGGTATTCTGTCCCTGATTTGTGTATTGGTCTTTATAACTTTTTTTTAAAATTCTGATTATATGTTTCCTATAAATCTCTGTAAGGTGTCCTTGAGACCTCGGTATAAGGCGCCCGTAAATAAAATTCATTATTATTATTATTATGGGGCCAGAACTGTATAATGAAGGTCTGGCTTTAGGTTTCAGTTTGTATTTGTCACAAGTACAGAGCTATAGTGAAAAGCTTTATTTTGCATGCTATCCAATCAGATCAGATAATACTATACTTAAATACAATCACACCAAATTAAATTACAACAGGTAGAGAAAAGGAGAAGACACAGAGTGCAGAATATAGTTCTCAGCATTGTAGAGCATCAGTTCCAGAGACAAAGTCTTATGTCCATAATGGAGCAGAGAGGAATCGGTCAATACCTTAGCTTCTGAAAGAAAGAACGACCTGTATTTATTATATTAGCATTTTAGGAATCTCAGGGCACCCCAATTCGATCAGATGTTCTTTATTTTGGAATCAGAGGTACAAAAGCAATGCCGTAAAGTGGTGCGAGCACTGGCTGTTATTTTGAGAAGACATCAATTACAGCCATACCCAAGTAGCACTGCAGTGGTGGTAGTGATTGATGAATGACAGCACCACAGAGGCCTTGAAGTGTAATGGTCCATACCAGAGGCATGAGTGCAGCAAATGGGGTCTGAAGCAGCTGCCTAAGGATTACTGAGCTACTTGCATCCAATATATTAGGAAACGTGCATCAAATCCAAACAGTTAAAACACCACTAATATCTGAAACCCTTTGCATATATCGTTTCACCAATCTTTTAGATCTTACCGAGGCGCATAGTCAGGGTGAATGCACACAATTTTCTTCCCAGGTAATTAGAATCAGGAACTGGTGGACACAGGTTTAAGTTGAGAGGGGAAAGATTAAAAAGCAATCTGAGGGGCAACTTTTTCCACACAGAGGATGGTGGATATATGGATCAAGCTGTCACAGCAGGTACTTGAGGCAAGTACAATAACAACACTTAAGTGACGTTTGGACAGGTACATGGATAGGAAAGGCTCAGAGGCTTATGTCAAACATGGGCAAATGGGGCTAGTTTAGATGTGGTATCTTGGCCGGCATGGACGAGTTGAGCCGAAGAGCCTGTTTCTGTGCTGAATGACTCTCTCAGGATCAAACAATAAACTGAGAAAAAAAGCCAACAGGCAAAAGGTGAAGAAATAAAAAACGAAAAATCTAGAAGATGAATTTGTTTGCGTATCCAGTTGATACTTTTCAAAAATTGTAACCATTAAGTTAGAGTATAGTATGGAATTTAAACATAGAAATCTGGCAAAAAAATCAAGGATGAAAGGAACAGTAGGACACACCTTTGGGGGAGGATTCACTAAGTGGCAAGGAGGATATGTAGAGCAGGAACAGAAAGGTCAAATGCAAAAGGACTTCCATTTCCATGGTGTATTTAATGAGCTCAAAACACTTCAAAACTATTTACAGCAAAACAAAAGCAGCTACAAGGAGAGGATGGTCAAACAAATTGTTTTCTCTGGTACAACGATTGAGGGGAGACTTGATAGAAGCATGTATAATTCTTCTCCGCAAAATGTTTTTTCCTAACTCCATGCTGAGTGGCTGCCTCTCTATAAAACCGTTATTTCCTGGTTCCAGAGACTCCAGCCAAGAACCAATACATGTAAGAACTTTACATGTTTGAATGTTCTTCTAACAAACCATAACTAGTTGTCGATACAAGCAGGCAGCGATCAATGAATGGGAACCTGTGGGTCCTTTTCAGGTTGGTAGGCTGGGTTGAGTGAACTGCGCAGGAATCAGTGTTGGTGTTTGCAATCTATATGAATGATTTGGACCAAGAGAGCAATAGTAACATAGATCATCAGCTAATAATGTCTACATCAGTATATTACTCCCAATATAATGCACTCTAATTTTCAAATGCAGCGAGGTACAGGTTCAATGAAAACCTTGCTTGCAGCAGCATCACTGGTCCATTGGCTCAGAGATTATCTATTAACCTCTTGCATCTTGGGTTTCTAATGTAAAATAGGACAGACTTGATGCTTAAGTTCGAAAATAACTATGATTGGGTGTGCCTCAAGTATCATCCTTTCAGGTATATATAAAAGAGTTGTGCAAAGTTCCTGGGGAAACAGTAACGATAATATGGTAGAATTCTGCATTAAGATGGAGAGTGACACGGTTAATTCAGAGACAAGGGTTCTGAATTGAAAGAAAGGAGACTTTGAAGGTATGAGATGGGAATTGGCTAGGATAGACTGGCAAATGATTCTTGAAGGGTTGATGGTGAATAAGCAATGGCAAAGATTTAAAGATCGCATGGATGAATTGCAACAATTGTTCATCGCGGTCTGGCGTAAAAATAAAACAGGGAAGGCGGCTCAACCGTGGCTAACGAGGGAAATCAGGGATAGTGTTAAATCCAAGGAAGAGGCATATAAATTGGCCAGAGGAAGCAGCAAACCGGAGGACTGGGAGAAATTTAGAACTCGACCGAGGAGGACAATAGAGGGGCAAAATAGAGCTTGAGAGAAAGCTTTATGGGAATATAAAAACTGACTGTAAAAGCTTCTATAGATATGTGAAGAGGAAAAGATTAGTGATTCTCGCCTTCATAGCGAGAGGATTTGAGTATAGGAGCAAGGAGGTCCTACTGCAGTTGTACAGGGCCCTGGTGAGACCACACCTGGAGTATTATGTGCAGTTTTGGTCTAATTTGAGGAAGGACATTCTTGCTATTGAGGGAGTGTAATGTAGGATCACCAGGTTAATTCCCGGGATGGCGGGACTGTCATATGATGAAAGAATGGATCGACTGGGCTTATATTCGCTGGAATTTTGAAGGATGAGAGGGGATCTTATAGAAACATATACAATTCTTAAGGGATTGGACAGGCTAGATGCAGGAAAAATATTCTCAATGTTGAGGGAGTCCAAAACCAGGGGTCACAGTTTAAGAATAAGCAGTAGGCCATATCGTACCTGAGATAAGGAAAACAAATTTCACCCAGCGAGTTGTGAATCTGTGGAATTCTCTGCCACAGAAGGCAGTGGATGGTTTCAAGAGAGAGTTAGATATTGCTCTTAAGGCTACCGGAATCAAGGGATATGGGGAAGAAGCAGGAACGGGGTACTGATTTGGGACGATCAGCCATGATCATATTGAATGGCGGTGGTGGCTCGAAGGGCCGAATGGCCTACTCCTGCACCTATTTTCTATGTTTCTATATGCTGGGAAAAAAGATGCTGGTAGACAGCTTGGCAAATAGATGACATGGGAACGTTGTGCTGAAAGAATTCCAACAGGGAAGATGAAGCCATAGATCCCATCACAGCTACCATCGTCCAAATCTGCATTTGCATTAGAGACACACAGCACAGAAACAGCTCTTCGACCCACTGAGTCCACACTAACCATCAAACACCCATTTACTCTAATCCAATTGCTTTACTCTCCGTATATTCCCATCAACTCCTCCCAAGTTCTACCACTCAACCACAAACTAGGGACAACCTGTGCTCACTACCATATGAATTTGAAGAAGGGTCCTGACCTAAAACGTTGCCTTTCATAAGGTCACAAGGAGTAGAATTAGGCCATTCGGCCCATCAAATCTACCCTGCCATTCAATCAGGGCTGATCTATCGTTCCCTCCCAACCTCATTCTTCTGCCTTCTCCCCAAACCTCTGACTAATCAAAAATCTATCTATCTCTGTCTTAAAAGTATCCACTGACAGCCTCCACAGCCTTCCGTGGCAAATAATTTACCACCCTCTGACTAAAGAAATGTCACCTCATCTCCTTCCTAAAAGAACGTCCTGTAATTCTGAGGCTATGGCCTCTATTCCCAGACACTCCCACTAGTGGAAACATCCACTCTATTCAGCCTTTCACTATTCTGTATGTTTCAATGAGGACCCCCCTCATTCTTCTAAACTCCAGCGAGTACAGGCCCAGTGCCGACAAACACTCATCATAGGTTAACCTACTCATTCTTGGAATCATTCTTGTAAACCTCCTCTGGACCCTCTCCAGTGCCAGCACATCCTTCTTCAGACATGGACTTCAATGTCTTCCAGAGATGTTTGCTGACTGCTGAGTAACTCCAGCATTTTGTGTCTTTTTTTTTTGTAAAGCAGTGTCTGCAGGTCCTTGTGCCTCTATAACCTACCAAGCTGCATGTTTGGGATGTGGAAGAAAACAGGTGCATACTGGGGAATGCTGGTATGCACCAGGGAGAAGCGATTTGGGATGGTGCATCTATCAACTACCAACTGTAAATAAAATGGGAGTAATGACATGGGTGTAAACCCCAGCTTTAAAGTTGTGCCTTAAGTCTGAAGCAAACTTTTTAGTCTGGGTTGGTTGAAGCCACTTTAGCTCAGAATCAGTGGCTGCATTGTCAGAAGTGCCATATTTCCATCTTCATTTGAAGGATTGTCTGCTTTTTCAAAGAAACACACAAAGCCAGGTGGAATTACTTAAAGAAAATGCAGGAGTGTGACCAACAGCCGGCCTCAAACAATGCAACTTATCACTTAATTGCTTTTCATTTTATGTTATATGCAAGATGTCTTTCACGTTCAATTATAATACAATGACTGAAGCATTGCAAGACAGTTAGGATGTGACTGTCACCATTAAAACAAAGGATTTGCATTTTTACCCAGATATGGCATGATAGCAGCTGGTATAGAGTTTATACATCAGCATCAAAGGGGGAAATGTGGCAATGGAAGAGATGGTGCTTTGACATGATCATTGTTATTTAAAGGGATCCCCCAACATGCTTCAGATTATGAACATTATGTACTGCCTATTACACATTTGCATTAGTAGCTAATTTTCTCCATTTCTCTTCTGATGATTCCAGTCCTCACTGCCCTCAGCCACTGCCAGACTCGCAGGCCTTTGCTCACACACCATCCTTTATTCATGTGTAGGAAGGCACTGCAGATGCTGGTTTAAACCGAAGATAGACACAAAATGCTGGAGTAACTCAGCGGGACAGGCAGCATCTCTGGAGAGAAGGAATGGGTGATGTTTCGAATCGAGACCCTTCTTCAGACTGATGTCAGGGTAGAGGGAGAGAAGGATGTGTGAGGTGTGAAAAACAGGACAAGGGGAATGGAGATCAAGGAAAATGTAGAACATTGTTAGCTGGGAGAAGTTAACAACGAAGCAAATAAAGATAAAATGTACTCGGGGACAGTCAGACTGGTCGGAGAACTGGGAAGGGATGGAGAGAGGGGGAAAGCAAGGGTTACTTTATTCAGTGATTGATTGAAAGATACAGCATGGATTAAAGATCTCGGGTGCTGTCTGTATGGAGTTTGCATGTTCTCCCTGCATTAATGAACCTTTGTGCTCGACTTGTGCATTTGCAGACTTTAGATGTTGTTGCATTAAGACCACAACATCCTTTGTGACTGACAGAACAAAATGTAGAAAACCTTGGGCCACACTATTCTTGGCACACCTCATTTTACATTTCATAGAATTGCTGCAACACAGAAGGCGGCTATTCAGTCCACCATCAATTCATGTCAATTGAGAAGGAGTGCTCTTTAAACATCTCACAATCCAGTTGCTACACCGAGTAGCACTCTGCCAGTTTTCTATCGAGCAATGACTCTGGCTGTACATGGCAGGTTCCTTCCAGGACAACATACATGAAATCACCAGTCTGCTTCCTCACCGCTGTCCACTGCAGTCCAGATCTAACCAACCATATGATATAGTTTTCCTTCACCCTCATCTCTCCCATGCCATAACATGGACAAGGAATGAAACTAGTATCCATGGAGACACAAGGTGGACACAAAATGCTGGAGTAACTCAGCGGGACAAGCAGTATCTCTGGAGAGAAGGAATGGGTGACGTTTTGGGTCCAGATCCTCTATGAACCCTCTCTGCTCCCCCTCTATGATTCCTCCTTCCCAGCTCCCCCTCCATGGAGACACAAGTGACTGCAGATGCTGGAATCTTGAGCAAAGCACAAAGTACTGGAGGAATTCAGTGGGTCAGGCAGCATCTGTGGAGGAAATGGACAGATGAAGTTTTGGGTGGGGACCCTTCTTCAGACTGATTGAGTAGTGGGAGGAGAAAGCTGGAAAAGAGAAGTGTGCCACTCAAAACCAGTGTCCAGACTGCTTTTATTACCATAAACCATTCCCTTATCCACTGTGTTTGTGTTACTGAGACTGAATCAATTGATGTCTGGACTATGTCCACATGACTTTTCTTCATAAGCTTGTAAAAGAAAAATCACATCACTGAAATTATGAAAGATTTATTCAAAGCTTAAGATGGTTTATGCTCATTCATAATGTGCAAACAGCCTGGGTCATATTTTAATCCCTGATTGAATTTTAAACCCAATGCGTAACATAAACTATAATAGATAACATTTATAAAATTATTAAGCCTCGGCCCTTCATTTTTCATGGGAACCAATAAAAAGATGGCAGTATATATGCTTTGATGTTTACTATCACAATCCTTTCTGCTCAGAACGCCAAATGCACAATGTTTATCCAATGTCAAAGCAGCAGTGATCAGGGAAGAGGAAGATCAGATCTTGGGGTGAGAAGGGGAACAGCAGGAAATCCCCTGTGGTTACACTGCAATTTGTACTCTCTAGCAAACATTGTAATGTTACGTTACTGTGCTGTAGCAATCAGCGCCCACCCACGCCTGTAACATATTAGTGGCAAGCAAATTCAATACAAATCACTGTACTCAAGTTGAGTCATCCCACCATTCCTTCTCCCCACTCCCACCTGGCAGAAGATACAGAAGCTTGAAAGCACGCACCACCAGACTCAGGAACAGATTCTTCCCCTCTGTTATCAGGCTTCTAAACGATCCTTCCATAAGCTAGGGTACTGTCCAATTCGTCACTACCCCATTGTGGACATTGGCATTGTCTGTGGAACTGATGTGTTACAAAGCTGAGAACTATATTCTACACTCTGTATCTTCCCCGTTGCTCTATCTACTCGAGTTTGATTTGATTGTATTTATGTACGATATTATCTGATCTGTTTTGATAGCAAGCAAATAAAGCTTGTTATTGTACCTCGGTATATGTGGCAATAATAAATCTACACCTAAAGTTCTGCTAATTCTGTGAACAATTGCTGTTATAAAGCAGAGATTAGGGTCGTGGCACTTCAGGAAAGAGGAGAATCCCTTAGTATCAAAAAGAAACAACTGTCTGTCTCAGCTCCAGCTTGGAAGGTCATCCCCTCATCTCGACATTGGAAGTCACCCTCTCACCTCCACATTGAAAATTGTAGGTTCTAGTCCTGCTCAAGAGATTCCACTCTCAATACAGAACTGGGGCCAGCCTGGTGCTGACTGCTGAAAGCAGTAAACCAAGGCACCCTCTGCCTCCCTGGTGGATGCAACAAAGTGCAGTAATATCTAACTAGAGAACAGGGAGGCTCCTTACCGATATTTAGCTTTCAACCAATATTGCTATAAAGATGATCTTTTCCTGATCCCGTTTCCAATTGTGGGCCCTGCAGGAACTGACTGTTGTATTTCCTTGCAGGCAATAATACTTAAACTTCAGTGTCATGGGATGAGTGAAACTTATGTTAACAAACATAATAAAACGGAAGACCTTGCCTGCTATAGAACAAAGCTACCTGCATCACTGGTACCGCATCTACCACTGGAAAATCCATCCCTCCCCCAGCAGAAGATTCAGCCAATTCACAAAATACCAAGCAATTACTCAGTGCAACCCTCATATCTGTGGTACCAAGATAAGTATTTGCTATGTCGACAAATACTCTCTTCTGCAGGTGTACGATAGAGAGAATACTGACTGGTGGATTCAGAGGCTGATTCAGCAGCTCGAATTCCCAAGAACAAAATAGATTACACAGAGATGGACACTGTCCGATCCACCACAGGCACTCACCTCCCCACCATCAAAGAGATCTACAGTAGGCATTGCCTCAAAAAGTCAGCCACTATAATCAAAGACCCACACCATCCTGGCTATGCTCTCATTTTGCTCCTAACATTGGGAAGAAGGCTGATAGTCTGAAAACCATGACCTCCAGATTCAAGAATAGTTTCTTTCCAAAATATCATTAGGCTCTTGAATACGACACCACAGTAAACACATCTATGTACCTTATGGACTGTCTTTGGTTGCACCAAAGATTCAGAGGTTTATTTTTGCACTAGAATTATGGTTTTTGGTTTAGTGAACATTTGTATATTAAATATTATCTGTGTATTGTGTTTAAAGGACTGTTATGCTCTGCACGTAAGACTTTCATTGTTCTGTGGCCAGTATATATGACAATAAAACACTCTTGACTCTCTTAAATAACAGACACATTAATACATTGTCCAATTCTTTTCTGCCAGCGAGGCCAGGTCAAAACATTGTAACTCCCTCCCAAACTGCACAATGGGGGTTCCTTCACCAAATGAATCCCCCAAGGACGAGGTAGTGGTTCAACATGGGTTAGTCATGGACAATTAAGGATGGGTTTTCAATGCCAACAACCTAACATTCCATATGTCGACAAGGCTTCATTGAGGGTGAAGCACTGACATCTACTGAGGTTTTTCAAAATGAAAGTATGTAAGAACGTTAAGAAAAAAGCATTTCTATTGCACCAATGCTTACATTGAAAGCATTAATAGGGGGGGAAAACTGAAAATTGAAATTAATTCAGTCTGGGTGAATTATATTTTGTAGATGGGGCACACTGCTGCCACTGTACGCCACTGGTAGAGGGGGTGAATGTTTAGTGTGTTTCATAGCGTGTCTACCACATGCTCAAATCACAAAGGTGCACACAGCTTGGAACTCTTAACTGGAATATTGGGCACACTAATAATAATAACCTGAAAAATCTCTTCCTTGAGCCTCTTCCAAGCTTTCTCACTGGACTTCTGAGATTTAGGGTGAGGGAAATGATTTAGAGATCTGAGGAACAAATGTTTCCACACAGAGGGCAGAGAGTTTATGGAATGAACTGCCAGAGGAAGTAGTAGAGGTGGGTTCAAAACCAATGTTTAAAAGACATAGGACAAGTACATGGATCAAGAGTCAAGAGTCATGGTTCAAGAGTCAAGAGTGTTTCATTGTCATATGTGCCCAAAACGGAACAATTAAATTCTTATTTTCAGCAGCATAACAGGTCTGTAAACAGCACTCAACAGATAATATAATACAACTAACAAAAAAAAGTTCAACAAACAAAATTCTTAGTGCAAAACAAATCATACGCCCAAAGTTAGTGCAACCAAGACAGTTTGTAGTTCAAAGTTTAGTTGGCGTTTGCAGTGTTCAATGGTTTGATGGTTGATGAATGGGAAAGATTTAGGGCCAAACGTAGACAATGGCATAGTCGAGTTGGGCTGAAGGGCCTTTTACCATGATGTGTAACTCTGACCCTAAAGATCACTGTAATCTAACCTCCCAGATGTAATTCTTTGTAAATGTGAGGCTATCTAGTCTTTTCCATGGGAAAGTGCCAAGCTTCCTGCAGTGCTGCATGAATCCACCCTGGGCTTCAGGCTGCTGCTTCCCTATAATGGCTGCAGCTCCCTCGCCAGCCAGTCAGCCTCTGCATGGTCTGAGGATCAGCCACTCACCCAAATCTCCGTCCACAGATGTTGCTGCACCTGCCCTAACACTCGCAATAGCATCTGTTTTCACTTCATGCTGTATAACCCAACAGCCAGCCGGCCGGCTAGATCATGGGCAGAAAAGGAAGAGAATTCTTCCCGGTGGTATATTTGATCTTGCAGCTAGCAACAGGAATGGAAGCGGAAACAAACACTCCCCCCGGTACCGGCATGAGAGGCCCTGATCGACAGATAGAGTCACACTGAGACTCCCTGTGTTGAAGAACTTTCTCTCAAAAGCTTGGGGCATAAACAGCAGCTCACAGCCAACGTTGCCCAACACAGAATTACAGTGTAAAGCACGGAGACTGCTGCCACACTGACCTGACTCCAGGATGCCTTTTCCATATAATTGCATGAACTTAATTAAATAAAAATCACAGGGGAGGTTGCAAACTGTTTGGAAAACAGCAGGCAGCCGACTGAGGGAATGAAACGGGCAAGCTGCTGCAATCTCCCATGAGGCCAAGGAAGTGAGGCAGTGCATTCATTCAACTTCTTTCAACTTGGTAACAAGGGGGAAAGCAACAAAACTCATTACAAGTTGGTGCAGAAACACTTGTCATCTTTACCAGCTCTCGCTTACAACAGCATCTCACCTCCGCGCACATTCTTCCTTCAGCTGGAAGAGACCAATTCATGGTTACCAGTGTTCCTGATACTTAACGATGTGTCTCTGCAGAGATTTTTTTTAAATTACTGATAATGCTGGCACTTATTGTCAGTGCCCTGAACTGAGCAGTTAGTTACAGGTCAACCATGTTAGTCAGTCAGGTTGCCCAGCGGAGAAGAGCGCAGGGCCTGGATGGCAGGGATCCTCGATGATGGATGCAGCCTTCTTGAGGCAGCGTCTCATGTAGATGCCATCAATGGTGGGGAGGGCTCGGCCCATGATGGACCAGGCTGAGTCCACCACTCTCTGCAGCCTCGTGTGTTCAATAAAACAAGATTTAGAAAGCATTTTCATTCGCTTTGGTTTTGCAAGTGTTCAGGTCCATAGGGCAGTCTGAGTGTGTGGAGCCGCTGTACCCAGAGGTGGCCCACCATAGGGCAGCCTGAATGTGTGCACCTGCTGTACCCCAGAACTCTGACAACATTTCCCAAATTCTTGCGAGATGCCAAAAACATGTAAAATTCTTAAGGGATTGGACAGGCTAGATGCAGGAACCATGTTCCTGATGTTTGGGGCAGTCCAGAACCAGGGGTCACCGTTTAAGAATAAGGGATAGGCCATTTAGGACTGAGATGAGGAAAAACTTTTTAAGCCAGAGAGTTGTGAATCTGTGGAATTCTCTGGCACAGAAGGCAGTGGAGGCCAATTCACTCGATGTATTCAAGAGAGTTAGATATAACTCTTAGAGCTAACGGAATCAAGGGATGTAGGGAGAAAGCAGGAACAGGGTACTGATTCTGGATGATCAGCCATAATCATATGGCTCGAAGGGCCGAATGGCCTTCTCCTGCACTTATTTTCTATGTTTCTAAATATGTGACTGCTTCCAGTATAAATGGCATGGGCCGCAGGTACATGGGAACAACACCACCAGCTACAGATACTCTCCAAATTAGACTCCATCCTGAACTGGAAACATCTTGTCGCTCCTTCATCGTTGCTGGGTCCAGTCCCTGAATTTCCTCCTCAATATCGCTGTAAGAGTCATTTTACCAGAAGGCCTGCAGCAGTTCAAGATGCTGGTTCAGCACCAACTTTCCAAGGGGCAATTAGGGATGGACAATAAATGCTGGCATTCAGTCAAGTTTTGTCATATGCACAAGTATGGTGAGGATCAGGTACAATGGAAATCTTGATTGCAGCAGCAACACAGGCACATTGACTCAGACAATACATAAAACATAAATTACACATAAATTAAAGACCGTGAAAAACAAAACTGCGCAAAAAAACAAGACATTGGTGCAAAATGTAATTCGAAAACAAGTCCAAGAGGTGTGTTCTGCTATCGAGGAAAGGTTAGCGACATCCCGATCCAGAAAAACAAATTAAAATATTCCAGGGTGTAACAAGCCTTTTCTTTCAACCAGTTCTTTCCAACAAGCAAATGTTGTATTTTCAGCAGAAAGAGCTTGTAGGAATGAATCTGATTTCCAGCACATTTTCCACTTTCAATAACATCGTGAAATGGATGAGAATGGATTAAGATCCTGTGCATTTGCTACATTGCTTGCGTCCCACAGTAATGAACATGCAGACCATTACTAATTGAACACATGCACTGCTGTTCTGCCTGGCTAATTCCTGCTATAATGCTCAGAAAATCAATAAAGGCACAAGATGTATACAAACATCATGCACAAAAGGTCAAATGAAAAACTGATTTGATTAAAATTAACTTTCGTTTTCTCAGTTACCAAATTATCATCTGTTCCATATTTCCGCAAGGCAAGGAGGGAAACCATTCAGCCCATCAAGCTTCTGCTGGCTCTCAGTGCAATCCTATCAATCCCATTTGCCTGCACCGTTCTCTCACACATTCCCATCAGCAGTTTGCTGATTCTATTGCTGCACACCTACATTATGGGTATTTGACAGCGGACAATAAACATCAGAATGTTTCTGGTATGCAGGAGGAAACCAGAGCACGGCAGGATGTGCAAACTCCACAAACACAGCGTCAGAGGTCAGAATCAAACTCAGACAAAGGTGCTACTGCAGCACCAGCACTCCACATGTTACTACCTATCAACACGTTTCCATGCCAAGGCTTGGTCCAGCTCTAGCCTCTGCTGACTTTGGAAAGCAATAGCATCAAGTCACTGGACAGGTTCACTTCTGAGTATTCGATAGAATTAATGAAATTAAAGGAGAGGGCAAGACAAGAGTGCAAAAAATTAATTAGAAAAACAAAATAAGTTTGTGGTAGTTCAAGAGGCTGTAGTGTTCCGTTGCCGCGGTAAGACCAGGTTTGTGCAGGTCGGTTCATGAACCTGATGGTAGGTAAGTAGCTGTTCCTGAACCTGGTAGTGTGGGACTTGAGGCTTCTGTTCCTCCTGTCCACCGGTAGCAATAAAAAGAGGGCAGGGCCCGGATGGTGGGGATCCTTGACGATAGCCAGTGCCTCAAAGTTAGTTGCTGCCCACCACTCTCTGCAGACTCTTGCATTCCAGGGCGTTGGAATTGCTGTACTAGACCATGATGCAACCAGTCAGGATACTTTCTGCAGTACATCTGTAGATGTTTGTAAGAGTATTAGGAGTCATGCCGAACCTCCATGAGCCTCCAAGTAGCGGCATGGCAATTGACTATGAGGCTTGAGGCTCAATTAGAAATTGGCAAGTATGATGTTGTGGGAATTACAGAAACATGGCTGCAAGAGTGCCAGGGCTGGGAACTGAATATTCAAGGGTATACCTCCTATCGAAAAGACAGACAGGTGGGCAGAGGGGGTGGGGTAGCTCTGTTGGTGAGGAATGAAATTCAGTCCCTTGCAAGGGTGACATTAAAACAGGAGATGTGGAGTCAGTATGGATAGAACTAAGGAATTGTAAGGGTAAAAAGACCCTAATGGGACTTATCTACAGGCTCCCAAACAGTAGCCTGGATATAGGGTGCAAGTTGAATCAAGAGTTAAAATTGGCATGTCGTAAAGGTAATGCTACGGTTGTTATGGGAGATTTCAACATGCAGTTAGACTGGGAAAATCAGGTTGGTACAGCACCCCAAAAAATTGAGTTTGTGGAGTGCCTCCGTGATGGATTCTTAGAGCAGCTTGTACTGGAGCCTACCAGGGAGAAGGCAATTCTGGATTTAGTGTTGTGTAATGAACCGGATTTGATAAGAGAACTCGAGGTAAAGGAGCCATTAGGTGGTAGTGACCATAATATGGTAAGTTTTAATCTACAATTTGAGAGGGAGAAGGGTAAATCGGAGGTATTTGTGTTACAGTTGAACAAAGGGGACTATGGAGCCATGAGGGAGGAGCTGGCCAGACTGGAAAGATACCCTAGCATGGATGACAATGGAACAACAATGGCAGGTATTTCTGGGAATAATACAGAAGGTGCAGGATCAGTTCATTCCAAAGAGGAAGAAAGATTCCAAGGGGAGTAAGGGGCGACTGTAGCTGACAAGGGAAGTCAGGGACAGTATAAAAATAAAAGAGAAGTACAACATAGCAAAGATGAGCGGGAAGCAAGAGGATTGGGTAACGTTTAAAGAGCAACAGAAGATAACTAAAAAGGCAATACGGGGAGAAAAGATGAGGTAAGAAGGTAAGCTAGCCAATAATATAAAGAAGGATAGTAAAAGTTTATTCCGGTATGTGAGGATGAAAAAATTAGTTAAGACCAAAGTTGGAACCTTGAAGACTGAAAAAGGTGAATTTATTATGGGAAACAAGGAAATGGCAGATGAGTTGAACAGGTACTTTGGATCCGTCTTCACTAAGGACACAAACAATCTTCCTGATGTACTAGTGGCCAGAGGACTGGGGTGGCGGAGGAACTGAAGGCAATTCACATTAGGCAGGAAATGGTGTTGGGTAGACTGATGGGACTGAAGGCTGATAAATCCCCAGGGCCGGATGGTCTGCATCCCAGGGAACTTAAGGAAGTGGCTCTAGAAATCGTGGACGCATTGGTGTTAATTTTCCAATGTTCTATAGATTCAGGATCAGTTCCTGTGGATTGGAGGGTAGCTAATGTTATCCCACTTTTTAAGAAAGGTGGGAGAGAGAAAACAGGGAATTATAGACCAGTTAGCCTGACATCGGTGGTGGGGAAGATGCTGGAGTCAATCATAAAAGATGAAATAGCGGCACATTGGATAGCAATAACAGGATTGGTCCAAGTCAGCATGGATTTACGAAGGGGAAATCATGCTTGACTAATCTTCTGGAATCTTTTGAGGATGTCACTAGGAAAATGGACACGGGGAGCCAGTGGATGTAGTAGTGTACCTGGACTTTCAGAAAACATTTGATAAGGTCCCACATAGGTGATGAGTGGGCAAAATTAGGGCACATGGTATTGGGGGTAGAGTGCTGACATGGATAGAAAATTGGCTGGCAGACAGGAAACAAAGAGTAGGGATGAACGGGTCCCTTTCAGAATGGCAGGCAGTGACTAGTGGGGTACCGCAAGGCTCGGTGCTGGGACCGCAGCTATTTACAATATACATCAATGATTTAGATGAAGGGATTCAAAGTAACATTTGCAAATTTGCAGATGACACAAAGCTGGGTGGCAGTGTGAACTGTGAGGAGGATGCTATGAGAATGCAGCGTGACTTGGACAGGTTGGGTGAGTGGGCAGATGCATGGCAGATGCAGTTTAATGTGGATAAATGTGAGGTTATCCACTTTGGTAGCAAAAACAGGAAGGCAGATTATTATCCAAATGGTGTCAAGTTGGGAAAAGGGGAAGTACAATGGGATCTGGGGGGTCCTTGTTCATTAGTCAATGAAAGTAAGCATGCAGGTACAGTAGGCAGTGAAGAAAGGGAATGGCATGTTGGCCTTCATAACAAGAGGAGTTGAGTATAGGAGCAAAGAGGTCCTTCTGCAGTTGTATACAGCCCTAGTGAGACCACACCTGGAGTATTCTGTGCAGTTTTGGTCCCCTAGTTTGAGGAAGGACATTCTTGCTATTGAGGGAGTGCAGCCAAGGTTAATTCCCGGGATGGCGGGACTGTCATATGCTGAGAGAATGGAGCGGCTGGGCTTGTATACTCTGGAATTTAGAAGGATGAGAGGGTATCTTATTGAAACATATAAGATTATTAAGGGTTTGGACATGCTAGAGGCAGGAAACATGTTCCCGATGTTGGGGTAGTCCAGAACCAGAGGCCACAGTTTAAGGGGTAAGGCATTTAGAACGGAGATGAGGAAACACTTTTTCACACAGAGAGTTGTGAGTCTGTGGAATTCTCTGCCTCAGAGGGCGGTGGCGGCCAATTCTCTGGATACTTTTAAGAGAGAGCTTGATAGGGCTCTTAAAGATAACGGGGGCAGGGGATATGGGGAGAAGGCAGGAACGGGGTACTGATTGGGGATGATCAGCCATGATCACATTGAATGGCAGGGCTGGCTCAAAGGGCCAAATGGCCTACTCCTGCACCTATTGTCTGTTGAGGCGAGATTGCAGGCATTAGGCTCATAGTAACTGCCACTCCACCCACATCACCCTGGCTCTTTCTTGTCTGGTTTTATATTTAATATCAATGTTTATTGGTGAATAAATCATACATCTTTCTTTGTTATAGAGTGATAAGTCAAAGAGCGTAGAAATTGGCCCTTCGGCCCAACTTGCCCACGCCGACCAACATGCCCCATCTAAGTCCATGCCCCTGTCTGCGTTTGGCCCATATTTCTCTGCACTTTTCCTACCCTCGCACCTGTCTGAATTTTAATTTTAAGAAGCGTTAAAACTTAAATGTTTTGTTGACTTGATGTAAATCCAATGGATGTGATGTGACGATGTACAGGTAATGTGCGTTAATCACAATTTAAACTTCTTTCTAGTGATGCCCACATGTTGATGATCCCAGTCGGCTGGATGGGGTAGGAAAAGCATCTTTGGAGATGACTATCTGACATGTCTGTGGATTTCCCTGCACTGTGCTTTTATCTGCAGTACTTTAGGGAAAAGAATTCAGCTAACAGCGTTATTCTGACTGTCATTTGCAGTCTCCCCAAGGCATTTTCTGCTCTGGTTTTAAATATTGAACGGCTGCTCATGCTTAAGCTCGGGCAAACACATGCACCCACCAAAACCCACCCTGAGTGTCATGATGTTTAAAAATCAGGATAGAGGCAGCTATGAATTGGTCCCAATGGACTTGCTCTATTTCGGAATTATTTTTTAATTGGTCCCGACTGGATATCGCCCTCTGTCAGGGTCATATGGCATGGAAGCAGACCCTTCGGCCCAACTCGGCCATGCCGGCCAAGATGCCCGATCTAAACACATCCAATTTGCCCGCATTTGGTCATATCCCTCTAAACCTTTCCCATCCATGGACCTGCCCAAATGTTTTTTAAATGCTGTTATAGTACCTGCCTCAACTCCCTCCTCTGGAAGCTCCTTCCATATACCCACCATTTTCTGTGTGAAAAGGTTGCCCCTCGGATTTCCCTCTCACCATAAACTTACATCCTCTGGTTCTTGATTTCCCCTAATCAAGGGTTTAATTCAAGGTGGAATGATGTAGGACCTTCAACGGCAACAGATGAACTTCTCCCCACTTTTTATAGGATTTCTAATGAGGACACAATTCCATGCAGTGAATGCCTATTTTAATTGAACAATAGGATTGGGGGCTGACAATGAACCTGCTCTGTTGCAGCATGTCCTCATGTTGATCAATCCTTGGCCGTGACAGCAGGCTGTAAAAGATTTATTTGCGAATGGGGCATTATAGATGAGATCCATATTTCTCGCTCTTCCTCAGATACCCAGGTTTACACTGGGTTTACTGAATGATGCAAAAGGCCCTATGTGGCTTAATTGCTCTTCTCGCGATTTGCAGCTGAATTTCCTTCAGATTATGCTTTCCTCCACGATTTGAATCTGTATCCTTACCTTTTATTCAATTGGAGTGATTTAAAATTATTCCTCGCAGGGTTCTCATGGCACTGGTGCAGCTGGTGTGGGAGGAGACAGTGGATTTGGCAGGCTTGATCTGTTTCCTCAATACTCTGTGGTGAATGTCAGCTGAAACTAACACTGCGTGTAACTGTGAATGAATGACTGCACTTTGTTTTACAAGCTGGACAAGGCAATATTATCTCCCAGTGAAACACTGGAGGATACCTTTCTAACTTTACCAGAGGCAACAGTCCAGTTAAATTTTATGAAAAATATTAGCTCATGCATGTTTAAGAAAGAACTGCAGATGCTGAAAAAAATCGACGGTAGACAAAATGCTGGAGAAGCTCAGCAGGTGAGGCAGCATCTATGGAGCGAAGGAATAGGCGATGTTTCTGGTCGAGACCCTTCAGACTCATGCACGTTAATGAGTTTAACGTCATGGTGAACACCCTCCCAAGCACAACCAGGAGACAATGTATAGGTATGTTACAATACTTGCCTTCAGCGGCGCTGTAATTCTGTCACTGGCCGTGTGCGCGATTTTGGCGCCTTTAAGGGGGGGCGGGGTTAAAGCGCGGGTTTCTCCTCCCTTGTCCTGAATTATACTTTGTTGGAGTACCAGCTTCTGTGGAAGAAGCGTTCCGAGTGCCGTTTTGCGTAGTTTGTTTTAAAAATCTCCCAACAAGTTCAGCGTTGGAATCATTTTAAAATCATCTTCTGAAGCGTCAACGCCAACAACGGGGACGGATTTCACACAAGGGAAAGGTAAACGAAAGTGCTTTATTTTAATGTATAAACGTTCTCCTTAAGAGGCCTTTAATTCACATTTTTACATGCGACACGGTGATTTTATTCCCCGAATTAACGGCAGTATTTTTCATGCCAATACGGGGTTAAATTCAACGCAAATGAACGTTCCAAAAGATCGCGTTCCAGAAATCCTCACTCGCAAGATGAATTAAATCCCCATTAATTTACAGGTATTAAACATTCAATTCCTTCCATTTGGCCTGTAAATTCATGAAAATTAGATTTAAAAATTATGTTATATTGTGAATTATTGTGTGAATGTTATTTGGACACTTAGGCTATTTAAAAATGTTAATCTATTCTTAAGAAATTGATAGATGTTTAGATCTAGTAATTGAATTTTGTAATTAGCTACAATTAGGTAACTAACTAATTATATGCTTTACTTTCATGTCTTCGAAGTAAGATTGTTTCATATTTGTTTCAGAATGCTTCAATCTATAATAACTGAAAATTTCTTTCAGTTATCATAATTTTTAAGAAAGTTATGGGCTTTTAACTGTCCTCGATCACAGCTTTTGTGTTAAGTCAATGGAAAAGCAATAGGGAACTAGATGCTAATTTCTGAGTATGATAATGGCCATAACTTTTTTAATACTGAAGATATGAAAGTGAATTAAGTGTCAAATTAAACTTCTTGTTATGCTTTATCTGATGGGATAAATTGCAGACTTTATTTTTAAAATCTCAAAATTTTGTAACATTGCTACAATGTAATAAGCAGGAGGATATTGTAAGTGGAACCTCTCCATGTCAGCATTCACATCGCAACACCCTGATCCATTCCTCCATCTCCACCAACCGCATCCCCCCCCCCCCCACCGCACTTTCCCGTGGAGATACAACACCCATCCTTCCACCACTCACCAAGCCGGGGACCCAAACACTCCTTCCAGATGAAGCAGCGACTCTTACCCTGCATCCTATCTGGTGCCCTGCATTCAGCGCCCAGTGTGGGCTCCTGTACATTTTTGCTCAGACTTCCCGCTTCTGCAGAGTTTGATTTCCTCGCCTGATGCTGTCCTCGCTCTCCCTTCAGCACTCATGAACCCAGAGTAGACCCCCTGACTAGACGGCAATGGTAGAGAGAGCAGCCAGACCAGCAGGTTGCAGACTATGGTCATGTACATTCTTCATGTATGTCCAGTTTTGATCTGACAGAGCTAGGTTGTGTTTACCCCATTTGATGATGATGACATTTTATTGACACATATACCTATGTACAGTGAAATTCTATGTTTTGCATACAATCAAATAAAAACATGCTATAGATAAGCACAATCATAGACAAGTACAAATGTGCAACGATTGTGGTGTAATAGTCAACTTCACCGAGACAGTACACATGCCATGTTTCTGGTGCCCACAAGGTATTGATTGATTAAAAGATACAGTGCCCTTTGGCCCATTGAGTCCATGCCGACTATCCAGTTTACTCTAGTTCTATGTTATCCCATTTTCAAATACACTCACTCCACACTAGGGGCAATTTACAGAGGCCAATTAACCTGCAACCCGCATGTCTTTGGGAAGTGCAAGGAAATCGGAGCACCCGATGGAAACCCAGGGAGAACGTGCAAACTTCACACAGACAGCATCCGATGTCTGGATAGGACCCAGGTCTTGCTGCTGTGAGGCAGCAGCTCTACCCGCTGCGCCATTGTGCCATACCACAGCTTGAGGTGTTTTCTCAGTGTGGAGATGGGGCTAGCACTCCAGAGGTCAATTCTACCCATCCACCATTGAAAAATGGATATCCTGCATGTATTTGGTAAGAACGTCAAGTAGGTTTATTCCTTGTGTTGCTTCATTCACTAGATGCTGGAAACTCAAGCTGGAAGAAATGTCCTTTGAGAATCAGCCAGCTTAGTGCTGCTGCTGTGTGATGCTACTCTTGAAGGTTGCAGAGGTCCTCCACTCAGACCATAGCCTGTGGCCTTCCGACCCTGGTTCATCAGTTGAGGGAGGATGGTAGGTGGTGAACAGAAGAAGCTTTCCTTCTCCATGTACGGCCTGAAGCTCCAAGACATCAAGGTGTGTGGAATCAATGTTGAAAGCTCCCAAGACCACTACACCCTGCACATACACCACTTAAAAAAAATGTTGGAATAACTCAGGGCAGGCAACATCTCCGGAAGGCTTGGATAGACTACATTTCAGGTCAGAATCCTTCTTCAGACCCAAAACGATCCAAAACATCATCTATCCATGTTCTACAGAGATGCTGTCTGACCCGCTGAGTTACTCCAACACTTGCGGCGTTTTTTGTAAACCTTCATCTGCATTTTCTTGTGTCTACATATACCACTGCGTTGCAGGGCCTGTCTGCCAGTGAGATTGAACTAACAGGGACTGTGACAGAGGAGTCTGAACAATACCTACAAGCTATGATTCTGGTGTTGACTTTGTCAGGCTGTTGCTTGACTGTGGATTTCCACACTGCTGGTTGGGCTTGGAAAATTGTTTAAACTCTGAGGGGGGAGTTCATAGCTGGAATACTTTCCATCTGCTTTATTTTCCTCTCCTGAAACATGCCATTGCCTCTGCGTTCTCCACTGGGTCCAGCCAATCCATGGCTGGAACTTCAAATCCTCGCCCAGTTCTGTCCATCTTTCTCGAGAACCTCCAGCTCGATGCCCTTTAATGATCATGGACTCTCAGGAGTCGTACAGCAGTGAAACATGCCCTTCAGCCCACCTCATCCACGCCCACCCAGCTACCTCTCTGACTGGCCCAATTTGCCTCTCCTATCCATCTAAACCTTTCCCATTCACAAACCTTTCCAAACGTCTGATAAACATTGTAGTGGTCCCTGCCTCAACTGTTTCTGGCAGCTACTTCTATACACCCTCCACAATCTGTGTCAAAAGGTTGGCCCGCATGTTCCCTTTAAATCTCGCCCCTCTCCTTAAACCTTTGCCCTCTACTCTTAGACTCCCTTGCCCTGGGGAAATAACTTTGACCATCCATCTTGTGCATGTCCCTCATCATTTTATAAACCTTTGTGAGATCACCTCCCCCAGCTTCCTTCATGCCCCAGAAAAAAACCTCTCCTTATGACTCAATATTTTCTACACTCTCTCAGGCTTAATCACATTTTTGGTCTTTGCATTTTTCAACAGCCATCTGGGACACTTTATGAAAAATACTCTGCCTTGTGTTCTCCATATAATAATAATTGATATTCTTTAAAATATCAGGGTAAGAGCTGGCAGTGAGACTGTTATAACTGCAGAAGCGACAAATTGAGTGATGATTCTCCTGGGATGGAGACAAGTCCTGGTCACCAACCTAAAATATTTCCTATTTCTCTCCCCACTGATGATACTCAGCCTTCTCAGAATTGTCCTCTTTAACTTCAGAAACCAGACATCCACAGTATTTCACCTCGGAGGGTGAAAGGTCCTCGTTGTTGAAATTCAAACACATCATGTTGAACATGATCATCATGCTGATCATCATGTTTACTCTCAAAAATAAATGTTGTGTCATTTCTCCATTCAATACTGTGCCACTAGAAATTAAGGCATTACACACAGGGCTTAAATCCCAAGAAAACTTCCAACACCCCAGCAAGTTAGACGTAAAATTAAGTTGAAAAAAACGAAATATTTTATCAAACAAAAAAAGGTAAGTCTCAAAATGAGCTGCTTTTCAATGATAGAAGAAAGAATTTAGGCAACAGCCAAATTTAAAGGAACTTAAAAGAGGAGACATAATTATCCCAATGTCAACCCCAGGCTTACTCCAACTGCACACTGAGGAAGTTCAAGTGAAGAATGTGAAGCTGAGCTGCCCATGAGGGAGAGATGTATGAGGAAACAATAGTGTTGTCTGATCCTGTGACACTAATGGATATCGCCGAGGCTGGAACAATACACCTATGAGGAACGACTGCATTAACTGGGGTAGCTTTCTTTAGAACACAACCGACTAAAATTATGAGAGACCTAGGAATAATAAACAGAAGAGAACCTCAAGAAGACAAGATTTAAAGTAATTGGACCTGAGAGGAGATAAGGAAAAGCTTTTCTACCTTGACCCTAAGCAAAGAACAATTGCCAGGTTCCCTTTGGCAGAATAGGTGATCAGCATTTGTAGCCTTTTTTCAACAAGTTTGAAGTTTGTGTATTTTTCCAGAGTGACCATGGAAACAAATCTGAGAACAAGTTTGACCAAACGGTAGAAGATGTAGAAGACCAACAGTAAGAACATTGAATTCTCCAGTTTTAGGTCAACTCTGCCACCCCCCTCAACCCTCATACACCCCCCCCCCCCCCCACTGAAACCATGCTGGCCTTGCACCTATCTCTCTCCTCCCTCTCCACCTTCATTCCATAACAATTCGCACCTCATCAATCCTCTAGCTTCACGTCTCGCACCTATCTAAACTTTTGTGTTCCTCTCTAGTCTGTCAAAACTCCCCCTCGCCTATGCTCACCTCTGACCTGCCACACGTTGTCCTGCCTCACCACTCTTCCAATTTTCTTTCCTCTCACTCCTGCAATCAGTCTGAAGAAGGTTCCTGACCCAAAACGTCACCTTGCAATATTCTCCAGGGATGCTGCCTGACCCGGTGAGTTACTCCAGCATTTTGTGTCTTTTCTATCTTCAATCTGGTTTACAGAATGGCATCAATTCCATCAATGCGATTTCAGTTTTTGAGCAATCATTTGACATAAAGTGTAAAAACTCACCTTGCTGTGTGAAAGGCAGCAATCCTGCCTACCGGGGCAATAGGTCGCTCTGAGGACGTGAAGTGCAGTGTCCCCGTCTCCGCATATCTACAATTTTACAAAAAAAAGTTAATTAATTTACTTGCAACTTCAGTTTTATTGTTCCTCTTCAGCTCCCATCCTAATGCTGAACACGGTGATGCAAGTTAAAGGAATGAAAATCAATTAAAAAAAGTTAAAGGAGTGCTCTTTCATTGTCTCAGCAGAATATTTCTTCACCAAATTCAGAAAAGGCCTAAACCTTCCTTGAATTTTGTGTTGAATTACAGATTTTAACACAAATGGATTAATTTGTTCAAAACTGAGATGAAATAAGCATCTCCCTGGATAGAATCATGCAACATAGCAGCTCTTCATATGCACAGTTCTGCTCTGATTTATTTTGTGAAATTCTCATGCCTGTCAAGGGCTGTTGGTTCTGACTGAATTGAAACCAGTAGCCAATTTGAAACAGCTCCTTCAGTTCACTGAATCCATGTTACCCATCATGCTCACACTTCCACTAATCTCATTTGTTATTCTCCCAACCCTCCCATCAACACTCCACTCACCAAACCACATGTTTTAGGGATGGGGGAGGAAACTCAGGGGGAACCCACACAGTCACAGGACGCATGTGCACGTTTTACAGTTGGCAGCGGAGGTTGGGTTAAAACCCAGGTTACTGGAGCTGTAAGGCAGCTCTACCCACTGAACCACTCTGCCATTCCCAACTTGACAAGTAATTCGGACAGAATGTTTCAAGACACTTAAAGGACACGATATAAGTATATAAAATTATGAGAGGCATAGATTGGGTGGACAGTTAGAAGCTTTTTTCCCCTGGGTGGAAACATCAAGGAACAGAGGGAATAGCTTTAGAGCAGATGTTCCCAACCTTTTTCGTCCCGTTTACCCCTGGCAACTTTAATAGCCCATAACAATGTTATTTCACTTATTTATGAACAACTAATGATGAACAGATACCAGTATACCAGAACCAAACACAGTCAGTCAATGAGAAAAAATATGTACAAATCCAGAATCAACAAATTTACCCCAGGTTGGGAACCCTTGCTTTAGGGGAAAGGGGCAAAGTTTTAAGGAGATGTGTGAGTTAAGTTTTTATCTACAGAGGATGGTGGGTGCCTAAAATACACTGCCAGGGGTGGTGATGGAGGCAGATATGATAGAGGCGTTTAAGTGGGTTTTAGATAGGCACTTGGATATGCTGGGAATGGAGGGATATGGATCATGTGCAGGCAGAGATTAGTTTATCTAGACACCATTTTCCCAAGATAGCGTTGAAGCCAGGCAACTCTCTGTGTGTGCTGGTCCAAGAAGTGGATCTGCAATAATTCATTACAATTGCTCTACACTTTTACACAGTCGACATCTTGATTGTAATCTGTAACGTCTTTCTGCTGACTGGATGGCATGCGACAAAATAGCTTTCCCCTGTACCTTGGTACACATGACAATAAACTAAACTAGGCTAAAACTAAATTACATTTTCAGCATGGACTTTGGGCTGAATGGCCTGTTCCTGTGCTGTACTGGTCTGTGACATTCATTTCCACTTACTGCAAATTTAAATCGGCTGCTGTTTTCAATTCAGTCAAAACCAACAGCCCTTGACAGGCATGAGAATTTCACAACATAAATTCAAGTGGCAGAACTATAAACTACTGCAGATAAAAACAGCATTGTACCTATACTACCACACCATTTATATCTAATTATAGATTTTGGGAAAAATCAATATGACATATTTTAGAACAGAAAGTTAAAAAGATGAAAATTTGCTAAAATAACAACCACTGAGCAAAGATTACAAAATTATTCCTCTTCACAAACTAGTCATATTAAACTTCTGGTCAGATTTTTATTCATAGATTACATGGAGAGGGACAAAGAAGTAAGGGAAAGGATTAGGGATTAATTGGCTCCAGTTTGGACAGTAAAATGATCAATGAATGAGCCAGGGCAGAAGACATGTAAAAAAAAAACCATGACACATTTTCTCCATCTTGCCGTGTCCACACTATGTTTGATACAAGAAGGGTTGATGCACAGAGAATGCAGCTCTGCACAGACACTGCTCTCAAACCTATTCTCTGGCTTGCTTGGCTGAGTACTGCATTAAAGTTAAATTGGCTGCAGTTACAAAGTTGCTTCTATTCAGATGATGTGTGTGAATGAAGAAAGGAAAAGTGAAGGGAGCGTCATAGGGTCACACAGCATGGGAACAGGCCCTTCGGCCCAACTCGTCCATGCTGACCAAGATGCCCCATCTAACTTTGCCCCATATCCCTCTCTAGGCCTTTCCTATCCATGTACTTGTCCAAGTCTCCATTTTGTTATAATACCTGCCTCAACTACCTCCTCTTGCAGCTACCTCCCCACCTGCCCCTCAGGTTCCTATTAAATCTTGTCCCTCTTACCTTAACCCTATGTTCTCTTGCTTTTGACCCGCCCCCCCCCCCCCCCCCGGTAAAAAACTCTGTGCATTCACCCAATCTATTCCCCTCAGAGGGATAGATGGATTGAAAGATATAGTATGGATACAAGAAATACAAAAATGTATATGGATGCTGGAAATTAAAACAAAATGTAGAAAATGCAGGAAACACTTATCAAGTGAGTCTGCACCACAGGTCCTACCTGGCTGGCTAAGAATTTAACTCCCCCTTTAATACACAACTTTACATTTCCTTTCTTTTTGTGCCAGTGTAGAAAGAAAGCTTTCATCAATTTACAACAGTGTAGGATCCCAACTCTTGACTAAATGCTGCATGGTAAATACTATGCTGTTCAACCAGCAGCTTATTGGATTGTGTCACGGAGAGGTAGAGCAGGACAGTCGTTACAAAACGGTTCCAGCTCACGTTATACACGGAGATTGAACAATACTGACAACAATCTCATCAACCTAATCAAACACAACAGCAAGAGCACAAATGTCCCACACACAAATCACCATTATTTGTTTAACATATTAATTTGGTGGGTATTTAATTCAAGAAAAGAAGAGAAATTGATGCATTTGACCTGGGGACAATTAAACATGGACCTAGGAAAGTTTTGGTTGTTTCCGTACAAGCTGGTGATGGAGATGCACCTTCCCTCGATGCCCAGCTCATTTATTCCCGACAGGAAAGGAAAGCCAGGGGAAACTTTTATCTGAATGAACAGGAAGCACATTATCAGCTACACCCACTCCAGTTAGAGCCAGTCCTGCAGAATTCCTAAAGTAAACTTGGGTTTGCAAATACTCTAAATAACCTTGCTCTTGATGTACTCACTTCCTGTTAATTTGTATAAAGATCACTGTGGTAATCGTGGTAGGAGGAATATAATTCCCCCTCCCTCCACCACCACCTTCACCATCCCACACAGGGATTCCCAAATTAATGTGCAACTTTCCACTGTGGACACAAGCTTACCAGGAAACAGATTGTCTACCCAGACATCCTGTTACGAACCTTGAGAATCAAACAAAGAAAAATGCAAGATAGACACAAAATGCTGGAATAACTCAGGCAGCATCTTTGGAGAGGAGGAATGGGTGACGTTTCGGGTCGAGACCCTTCTTCGGACTGATTTTCAGCCTGAAGAAGGGTCTCGATCCGAAACGTCACCCATTCCTTCTCTCCAGAGATGCTGCCTGCCCCGCTGAATTATTCCAGCATTTTGTGTTTTACCTTCGTTTTAAACCAGCATCTGCAGTTCCTTCCTACGCAAAGGAAAATTTAATCCTATCACACCGAGCTTGTTAATACATGAGCTGACCAGCCAGAGGTTTCTTTATAAGGGTTCCTGAGTAATTCAGTATACCCACAGTACATGACATAAGCAATCTACCTGATGTGTAAAGCATATAATTGTACTCAAAGTGCCGGAGGAACCTAGCGGGTCGGGTAGCATCCATGTAGGCAACAATTCAGGTTGGGATCCTTCTGCAGACTGATTCAATGTGAAACAGATGCTGCCTGACCCGCTGAGTTCCTCTGGCACTTTGTGTTTTGCTCAAGATTTCAGCATCTGCAGTTCCTTGTGTCTTCACAAAACCATACATAATTGGCACATCTTATTTAACAACAAAAGACTAAGCTGTGCTCATCATCTCTTGCTAAGTTTAAAATGTCATAAATTAATTCAAGCATATCACTTGACAATTTTTCATCACATTGCCATGATCTTTCCTTTCACTGTGATTTTCATGTAAGGTTATCACCACATAAGGCTGTACTAACAGATGGTACGTTTGTCATTAGTTTAACATTAGTCAATGCTCAGTCATTACTACTTTTTACCAAGGGAGTGTGTTAATTAAAACCGATTTGCAAGATATCAGTCCCAGTTTACAAGACTCATACAAAAAGCAAGTGCCCTCGACCGACATCACATATTGTACTGCGTCTTACAAAAACTTCCAAAATCCCAATGGGCCTCAAATAAATCAACAGGAATAGCTTTTGTACTCTACCGTGTGGGGGGGAAAAGTTCAAAAATATTCCACTGAGGCACAGCAGAGAAAACAGGACTACAGCAGAGAAAGTGACACACATCAATGATGAAATCTTGAGCAAAACACAAAGTGCCAAAGAAACATAGAGCCTAGATCTTAAGAAAAAAAGGTAGGAAGTTACAGAGAAGGAACATCAGATTTATATCATTGTTTGGAATGGGACGACGGGACCTCAGTGGGACAGGCAGCATCTGAGGTGGGAAATGAACAGTTCGGACCCTTCCTCTTATTCGCCAGTTTCAGTCACATCAAAAATATTTTCTGACGACGAGTCCTTCAAGCAGAGTTCTGCTGTGAAACTAACCGAGAATAGAATGAAGCAAGTGCGACTTTCAGGCACACTGGATACTGAATGAAGAGTGTGCTGCTTATTAATCCTTGCTCAGGGTAAAATTACCCGTGACAGTTCCAAACTTAGTAAAAATGGACGTGCATTCCATCAGAGCTGACATTCAAATCATTTTGGCTTATTTTTTGCATTTAAATTACCATCTCTGTATATTGCACTGCAGAATTAATCATACTATATTCTTGGAAGCAACAACCCCCCCCCCCCCCCCCCAAGCAGTATATTGATTTCAGAACACTTCACCGCAGGAGGGGTTTCCCTGCTACAGATAAGAATGGCTGTACTTGGGGTAATTCTTTTACAGATACGGCATGGAATCTGGCCCTTTGGACCACTGAGTCCACGTCGACCATCAATCGCCCGTTCAGACTAGTTCTGTGTTATCCCACTTTATCATCCACTCCCTACACACGAGGCACAATTTACAGAGGCCAATTAATCTACAAACCCGCACATCTTTGGTGTGTGGGAGGAAACTGGAGCACCGGGAGGATACAGAGACTCCCAGATGGGGAAAGGTAAAAACAATATGTTCTTGGCCCTCCGGCAGCAGCAGCGGACCGTTACACAGGGACAAGGCACGGTGCCACCGCAGTGCACACTTTAGGTGACAATTGCGCTGCAACTAATCTCCAACCAGGAACACGGATATTGAACCAAGCATTGAGAGGGTGGCATTGTCTGAAGAGTCAGCACATCCACCTGCACAGGGAGCAGTCCCATACAGTGTGCCACCTAACCATTACGCACGTGGAATAGACCACTGCAGCAGCACCTCACTGCTTGGCAAAGATAGTAGTGTTGCATCACCCCCATTTGCCCCAGCACCCTTCACATTCCAACAATCTTCCCCAATCGCAATCTCAGGAGCAGTGTGAGGGCGGACACTGTGTGAGGGGGGGGGGGGAGTTTGAACACTGTGTTGAGGGCGGATACTGTGGAGGGGGCGGATACCGGGGAGGGGGATGCAGACACCATGGGGGGGGGGGAATCGTGGGGGACGACGACCAGACCGTGGGGAGGGGGCAGACACTGTGGGGGGGCAAACCCTGTGGGGGGGTGGACGTGGACACTGGGGGGATCTTGCGCACCTTTACCAAATCTCAGATCCCTATCTAAATCCCAAGCTTCTGTGATCTGATTTATTGTCGAAACTCCTCATTCTTGGAATCATTTTACCAAATCCTTTTTTCACCCTCTCTTGGACTTACCTATCCCTTCCTTATGCTCAATTACTAGTACTACAATCGTGGCCTACCCCACGCTTTACACCGCAGTTGTTGAAGTCTATGGCTCTGTTTATTTACCCAAGGATGCCATATGCTCCAGTAATCATTTGCTCAGTAATCCCTGTGCAGTAAAAGCACTGTGGTCTCCATAATGCTCATTATCCTGTTTCTGGCAAAATGTTGTGTTTTACACTTCTAAATTTCATCTGCATTTTCTGGCAGCCTATATTTTTTCACAGAATAAACAAGGAAAGACAATAACGAATTTGGCTTGGTTCTTGTGGGTGTAGATGAAGACAGGAAGCTGGAACAAGAGATGTGCAGAGATCTTTGAAAGCGCCAGCAGTTTTATTTTTATTTATTAGCTGGTTATTTTTCCTGAATTAATGAGAGGGTGGTAATAATATTTGAACATCTCCAGTCTGAGGAAGAGATCTGACTTGAAGTGTCGCCTATTCATGTCTTCCAGAGATGTTACCTGACCCGCTGAGTTACTTTGTGTTTTATTCAAGATTCCAGCATTTGCAGCTCCTTGTGTCGCCACAATAACATCAGATGTTCTTCTCTGAGGAATAGCAGCAAACAAATGGATATTTTGCTGCGGGGAGAGTGATTATGATCCAGAACTCTTCGCGTGTTAAGGGCCTGTTCCACTTACGCGATTTCTTCAGCGACTGCCGCCACCCATGATAGACGCAGCAGGTGGCCGACATGTCGCAGGGTGATGCCTGTATGGTCATGAATAGTAGCCCAAAGAGTCGTACCTTTTTCTGGTCGCCGCTGGATTTTCAACATGATGAACATTTTCAGCCACCTGCTGCAACTATGACGGGTTCCGGCAAGTCGCCGAAAAAAATTGCGTAAGTGGGACAGGCCCTTTAGGGTGGTCGAAACCAAGTCATTCAGGGTTTTCTGAAAGGAATTGTAGGGGCATTTGAGGGAGAATAATTTCCAGGGCCTTCGGGTAGAATTGCACCCGAGTAAGCCAGAATTCTTTAAGAACAATAAAGTTAGTAATGGTAGTTTATATCATGGATGATTTCCCTGTATTACTGCTTCAGAATACCCAGCTCCAGCGTACAAATTCAAAATGATGTAGCAAAACTGTTTAAGATTTTGCCCGTTCCATACACCTCCACCATTAGGAGTCTTGCTGGGAAGAGGTCTTTTAAAAATAATTGTTGGCTGGTAGAGCAGGGACAAAGAATTCAAGGCATGGATAATCCCAGGGTGTAATCAGATGGTGCAATCATTTGCTCTGCCCTTTGCTGACCTCCCAGACTGGTTCTTGAAGATATTTCATCAATTGGACTTTGTTTTACAGCTTCCATTTAAAGAAACAAGTTACTGAAAGCTCCTGGCTGTCAAATAATTGATTATGTTTCCAGGAGGTGGTGGAATTATCACAGAAGACATTTCATAGCAGTCAACGGAACAAAGTGAAGCAGCGTGCTTGCAGGTCATTCTTACATTACACTGGCCACGATGACTATCCTTGAACCCGGAGGAGAAGCGCTGAGTGACTTTAATGAAGCGCGCGGGGTTTTTGCTGCAGTAATACAAGGAAATCATCCAATGTATAATCCACAATCACTAATTTTCAGTTCTTAAAGAATCGAGTTCATTCTGGCTTTCCAGGGTGCAATCCTATAGCCCTGGAAATTATTTCCCCTCTAATGCCTGTACAATTCCTTTCTCCGCATGCTCTCTGGGGAGTCAGAGGAACATTTTAGCATATACCTCAGTACTTTACAGTCAGAACACACTTTCAGAGCAGTCTCAATTGCAATTGTTACACAACAAGAGTAAATTACCGGGGAGGGGGATGCAGACACCATGGGGGGGGGGGAATCGTGGGGGACGACGACCAGACCGTGGGGAGGGGGCAGACACTGTGGGGGGGCAAACCCTGTGGGGGGGTGGACGTGGACACTGGGGGGATCTTGCGCACCTTTACCAAATCTCAGATCCCTATCTAAATCCCAAGCTTCTGTGATCTGATTTATTGTCGAAACTCCTCATTCTTGGAATCATTTTACCAAATCCTTTTTTCACCCTCTCTTGGACTTACCTATCCCTTCCTTATGCTCAATTACTAGTACTACAATCGTGGCCTACCCCACGCTTTACACCGCAGTTGTTGAAGTCTATGGCTCTGTTTATTTACCCAAGGATGCCATATGCTCCAGTAATCATTTGCTCAGTAATCCCTGTGCAGTAAAAGCACTGTGGTCTCCATAATGCTCATTATCCTGTTTCTGGCAAAATGTTGTGTTTTACACTTCTAAATTTCATCTGCATTTTCTGGCAGCCTATATTTTTTCACAGAATAAACAAGGAAAGACAATAACGAATTTGGCTTGGTTCTTGTGGGTGTAGATGAAGACAGGAAGCTGGAACAAGAGATGTGCAGAGATCTTTGAAAGCGCCAGCAGTTTTATTTTTATTTATTAGCTGGTTATTTTTCCTGAATTAATGAGAGGGTGGTAATAATATTTGAACATCTCCAGTCTGAGGAAGAGATCTGACTTGAAGTGTCGCCTATTCATGTCTTCCAGAGATGTTACCTGACCCGCTGAGTTACTTTGTGTTTTATTCAAGATTCCAGCATTTGCAGCTCCTTGTGTCGCCACAATAACATCAGATGTTCTTCTCTGAGGAATAGCAGCAAACAAATGGATATTTTGCTGCGGGGAGAGTGATTATGATCCAGAACTCTTCGCGTGTTAAGGGCCTGTTCCACTTACGCGATTTCTTCAGCGACTGCCGCCACCCATGATAGACGCAGCAGGTGGCCGACATGTCGCAGGGTGATGCCTGTATGGTCATGAATAGTAGCCCAAAGAGTCGTACCTTTTTCTGGTCGCCGCTGGATTTTCAACATGATGAACATTTTCAGCCACCTGCTGCAACTATGACGGGTTCCGGCAAGTCGCCGAAAAAAATTGCGTAAGTGGGACAGGCCCTTTAGGGTGGTCGAAACCAAGTCATTCAGGGTTTTCTGAAAGGAATTGTAGGGGCATTTGAGGGAGAATAATTTCCAGGGCCTTCGGGTAGAATTGCACCCGAGTAAGCCAGAATTCTTTAAGAACAATAAAGTTAGTAATGGTAGTTTATATCATGGATGATTTCCCTGTATTACTGCTTCAGAATACCCAGCTCCAGCGTACAAATTCAAAATGATGTAGCAAAACTGTTTAAGATTTTGCCCGTTCCATACACCTCCACCATTAGGAGTCTTGCTGGGAAGAGGTCTTTTAAAAATAATTGTTGGCTGGTAGAGCAGGGACAAAGAATTCAAGGCATGGATAATCCCAGGGTGTAATCAGATGGTGCAATCATTTGCTCTGCCCTTTGCTGACCTCCCAGACTGGTTCTTGAAGATATTTCATCAATTGGACTTTGTTTTACAGCTTCCATTTAAAGAAACAAGTTACTGAAAGCTCCTGGCTGTCAAATAATTGATTATGTTTCCAGGAGGTGGTGGAATTATCACAGAAGACATTTCATAGCAGTCAACGGAACAAAGTGAAGCAGCGTGCTTGCAGGTCATTCTTACATTACACTGGCCACGATGACTATCCTTGAACCCGGAGGAGAAGCGCTGAGTGACTTTAATGAAGCGCGCGGGGTTTTTGCTGCAGTAATACAAGGAAATCATCCAATGTATAATCCACAATCACTAATTTTCAGTTCTTAAAGAATCGAGTTCATTCTGGCTTTCCAGGGTGCAATCCTATAGCCCTGGAAATTATTTCCCCTCTAATGCCTGTACAATTCCTTTCTCCGCATGCTCTCTGGGGAGTCAGAGGAACATTTTAGCATATACCTCAGTACTTTACAGTCAGAACACACTTTCAGAGCAGTCTCAATTGCAATTGTTACACAACAAGAGTAAATTAAGGGTTACTAAGTTTCACCCTGCCGAAAGACACAGAGAGCTCTAATGACACAAAAACTGGAACAATATTACTTTAATTAAGAACTTTTTAAAATAGGAACTAGAAAGAACACACATGCACCAAGAAACATTTGCAAGTACACGGGGAAACTCACGCACCATTAATAAATGTGGTGATCGCATCTGGCAATGTTAATTACAAAATTTGATTTTATTCTATCATTTCATCCCTTTACCTGTCCGCCTCTATAGCCTGGTTTTATCTCAATCAGATGCCCTCGAGGTTACAGATGTGAGCGTTGTGTCGACCGCTTCAGAAGAGTAATTATTAACGGATATCAGCAGGGAAACATTACAAGTGTGGGAAAATTCCTCCAAATGTGTAGCTGGAGAATTTTGTGCCAGGTCTGGACATATGAATTATCGAAAATATGGTGGGTGAGTTGTGGCTGACAGTAATAGTGCAGTAAAGGGACATCACTGCTCAGACCGGCCCTTCACACATCAGCTCAATTACAAACACTTACTCGGATGATTTAAGTTAGAGGTTGAAAGAAATTTCAAAAGAATCCAGGTAATCCTGCCTACAGTTTCAATATCCTATCCTTCTGCAAAGGAACTTCACGCAGTCATACAATCAAGCAGCACAGAAACAGGCCCTTCTGCCCGACTCGTCCATGTCAACCAAGATGCCCCGTTCAAGCCAGTCTCAATTGTCCATGCTGGCCCATATCCCTCTAGGCGTTTACTATCCATGAACCTGTCCAAGTGTCTTTTAAATGTTGACACAAGAAACTGCAGATGCTGAAATCTTGAGCAAAACACAAAGTACTGGAGGAATTTAGCAGGTCAGGCAGCATCTGTGGAATGAACAGGTAATATTTTGGGTCGAAAATGTCACAAAAAGTCACCTGTTCATTCCCTCCAAAGATACTGCCTGACCTGCAGTTACTCCAGCACTTTGTGTTTTGGTCTTTTAAATGTTTCTATGTACCTGCCTCAATTGTCTCCTCTAGCAGCTCGTTCCATATACCCACCACCCTGTGTGAAAAAGATACCCCTCTGACACCATCCATGTTTTTGTCAACAGCCAAGGCTTCACCAGCCCTTCCTTCAGCTGCTAACTGTGCTGGGATCTGGTGTCACAGATGCCAGCAGCCCTTCAACACATCAGTGACATGTCATGTTAGCACAATATTGAACCAGGAGCTTTGCAGCCAAATCCTTCTCTGCTCTCACACTGCTGGCTGCTGGGCAGCAGCAGCTGGAGTCCGTGCTGATGTTCTGTCCCTTGTTGCAGTACTCCCACCCCCTTGGCCGCATGTCCCAGCCCACCCCCGGCCTGCTGCACCAGCTCACAACAGACCAGAGACCAGTGGTGAGTGTGAATCATTTCTGCTCTGCTGTCTGCACCACTATTTCTTTTCATTGTATCCACGGCAACATAACCCACTCTATGCATCTCAAACTATCCACAAAATTCCTGCTGTACGCACTATTAGAGAGTTCCAAAACAATCCGTTCAACCCAATTCAGATTTAAAGAGGTAGGCACAAGGAATTTCAGATGCTGGAATATTGAGTAAAACACAAAGGGCAAGAGGAACTCACCAGGTTAGGCAGCATCGGTGGATCGAATGGAGGGGCAACGCTGCCAAGGGGTAGTGACGACATTTAGGAGGCTTTTAGGTAGGCACATTGATATGCAGCGGATGGAGGGATATGAATCACGTGCAGGTAGAGGATATTAATTTGCTTTGACATCATGTTCAGCATAGATAATGTGGGCCGAAGGGCCTGTTCTTGTGCTGTATTCTAGAAAAAAAGCTGGACAAGGTTACAGCTGAGCAGCACAGCTGGCTTAAGGAGCTGTGTCGGCACTTTCACTTTCTAACTTTCTCCATCCTAGGGGATGGAATCGAGCAATTACACAGCTACAACCAGAGGCCACAATAATGGGAAAATGTCGCTGACAAATCTCCTTGGCTTCAAACACTAGTTACCCTGGGATTTGTGAAACCAGATCCCAGCAGAATTAGCAACCGGTGGAAACCTGGCTGTTGACAAAAAAAGACAAGAAGTAAAGTTCCTTTGCAGAAGCGGTATCCGATATTGAAACGGTACGGAGGAACAAAAGTATTATTAAATCTATTAAAACTGTGAAATACACTCCGTCTGGTTTGGTAATCCCGAGGCTCAATCCAATGTGACATTGCATCTTTATAAATGACCACACCTAGGCGTTTAATCAAACTAATGTCAAAGACTTGAGGGCATAACTTTAAGGTGAGAAGGGCAAAGATTAGGGAAATGTGCAGGGCACATTTTTTTTTTACACAGAGTGCCTGCAATGCTCTGGCAGAGGTGGCAGTGGAAGCCGATACGATAGTGGTGTTTAAGAGGCTTTTAGATAGGCACATGGAAATGCGGGGAATAGAGGGATATGGATCACTTGCAGGCAGAGGAGATTAGTTTGACTTGACATCATGTTCAGCACAGACATTGTGTGTCGAAGGGCCTGTTCCTGTGCTGTATTTTATATGTTCTTAAAATCAAGCAACAGTACAAGATGGAAATGATGACTTATAAAACTGGCACTGAGACACAGGAAGATGTTGGGTGGAGTACCTCATGGCTCAGAGCTTACACAACCGTTGTTCCTAATCAAAATCTTGCTAGATTGCTACTAACACTAAAATAGGGAGAACAGGATGGACAGAGGCCTTTAGTGAATGGCACTGGGATTCAGAATCGTTCAACAATAGAGAGACAAATGGAGAAGTGAAATGTAATCCTCATGCAGTGAATACTTTGCAATGAATTTTAAAAAAGCAACATGTCTGCAGGAAAGACCAGGAAGTGATGCTGCTGCAGATAAGCTCTTCATCGTCGCTGTACATCACCATACTCGCGCATACGGCAATAAACCCCACAACGTCACTTGATAAAAAATCATATTGTCCCAAGGAATTTGCATGCCATAAACACGCTTATCACGGAATGAAGGCCAATAGAATGCGAAGAAATGTAAGAAAATTAGCAGCAACAGAGTACAGATTTAACAACCCACTGCTACCGACATGTCATCTCAGTCACCGTGCTTCAAAAGGACACAAATACATTACAATGATCCAAAGGAGATAAATAAGACTTACTTTAAACGTACAGAAACACTGCCAGAGGAATGGTTTGAAAAACTCAGGCTCCTTAGGACTAAGTACCAAATGAACCAAGGACATTTGGTTCATTTGGTACCTTGGTCCTTCTAAGGAGCTTAAGTTCAATAACTAGGAGGAAACCAATGTAAGCAAGAGTCACGAGGAAGTATAGACATTGGAATCTTGAGCAAAACACAAAGTGCTGGAGGAACTCAGCAGGTCAAGCAGCATCTGTGAAGGGAATGGACAGGCAACATCTCAGGTCTGGACCCAGATTCCACTGGAAAGGGAAATGCAGCGGTATCCTGACCCAAAACAGTGTCCGTCCATTCCTTCCACAGATGCTGCCTAACCTGTTGAGTTCCTCCAACACGTTGTTTAAGAAGGAATTGCAGATGCTGGAAAGTAGACTAAAATGCTGGTAGACAAAAATGCTGGAGAAACTCAGCGGTGAGGCAGCATCTATGGAGCAAAGGAAATAGGCAACGTTTCGGGTCGAAACCCTTCTTCAGACCCTCCAGTTCCTCCAACACTTTGTGTTTGATCAATTTAAGCAATATAATTTAAACATATTCTGCTAGCAAATGAAAATCCAACCAGTTCACTGCCAGCCTGGGAGAGTTGAACAGCCAAGGAGAGAATTTCAGCAGCTGAATGGCCTCAGTCAGCAGAAGGGTCCCATTCAAAACATCACCTATCCATGTCCTCCAGGGTTACTGTCTGACCCACTGAGTTACTCCAGCACTTAGTAGCCTTTTCTGGTCTTGTCTTACCCTGGATGGTGCTTGCCATACAGACAGCAGCTATTAACATGGAGTACTCCACTACCTCTCCCTGATGGGCAGTGAGTACTGGCCTTATCCACATCCCAAGAATAAACCTTTTTCAATACAACTGGCAAGAACACATGCTCACTCTTTCATTACAGCGTTGACTTGGAATGCAGAAGTTAGAATTTTATTTCCATTAAACGAAAGCTCAAGAAATGTTCACAGGCAGCATTGGGATTACCAAACCATATGGAGAATCGTTTCCCAACAGCTGGGTTGAAGAGATTTTGGTTGCAAACAAGGCGCCTGTCGGATCAGAAAGCTTTATCAAAAGCACTTCTCTTCAGGCAGTGAACAACTACACAATTGCTCACATTCCTTCTTCTGTCTAAAAGAATCATTTAAGAAAATCATACCAAGTGCTGGCATGACCTAAGACAAGATCCAATTTCTATATTTGAAAATAACATTATTTAATGTTAGTATTTCACAGCGGGGTGTTATGTATTTTCTCTTTGGGATCTCTCTGCAGATAATACCTTGTCAAGGTGGACCATAAAGATCTGGTGTTTCCTGCCCGAACTTCACATCACGTTGGTAGCTGTCAAAGAGAAATAAGATCCTACAGAAAGGAATCATCTTCTTTCTACCAATGGTGGCACAGTGGGGCAGCTGGTAGAGCTGCTGCCTTACGGCGCCAGGGACACAGGTTCGATCCTGAACTCGGGTGCTGTCGGCATGGAGTTTGCATGTTCTTCCCATGTCTGTCAGGGTTTTCACCGAGTTCTCCAGTTTCATCCCACATCCCAAAAATGTGTGGCTTTGTGGGTGAATTGGCTTCTGTAAAATTGTCCCTAGTGTGTAGGGAGTGGATGCGAAAGTGGGATAACATAGAAGTAGTGTGAACGGGTGATCGATGGTCGGCGTGGACTCAATGGACCGAAGGGGCTGCTTCCATGCTGTATCTCTAAACTATAACAGCAGCAAATATAGGTCAGTAAATAAACAAATAGCAGCATCCAACACTCTGGAAGTCTCTCCAATTCCAGAATAGAAACCTGTGTTCTATTTCAACAAAAACATTGCCTTGCTTTGCAAAATCAAGAGTAAAGAAATGCACTTCAATCCAGGAATTCAGCAGTCAAGCAGTTAGGCTGCAATGCACGGGAAGGAATAGCAGAACCTTTGGAATATTTCCTCGATTATAGTATACTGATGAAAGCCCCACACTCTTACACACACATCTTAATGCAAACAGCCCCCAGAGACATTCAAACTTCCTGCGCTATTTGCTCATTAACAGTTTTAAAACCCCAAGCCACATTCAGGTGTAACATCTCCGGAGGCTGTGCACGACTCAAGGCGCTTGGAGAGGGACAACGCTACAGACAGGGAAAACAATCAATAATACCACGCTGCCTTCCACCCTGGAGAGGCTTCGAAATAGATTCATGCCAGGAGCCTAGATGTCCTGATCCCAAACTCCACTAATCACAGTCAGAAATCAGCATGAAGCCAACAACAATCACCCATCAATGGGACAGCACAAGGTGATTTTGTACAGACAACATGGTTATATTTGAGACCTGAACAAAATACAAAGTGCTGGAGGAACTCAGTGAGTCAGGCAGCATTTGTGGAGGGAATGGACACAATGTTTCAGGTCGGGAGCCTTCTTCAGACGCAAGCGTCAACCAAAGATACTAGAGGAGCTCCGTTATAGGATCTTTGGCGTCAACTGTCCATTCCCTCCACAGCCTGACCCATTGAGTTCCTCCAGCACTTTGTGTTTTAATCAAGATTCCAGCATCTGCAGTTCCTCGTGTCTCTATAATTTATATCTATTTGACATAGAATCCATCTTTGTATGTAGAAGACGAGGTAATTCATTGTCTAGGCATGCATATTTTGAACAAAAAGCCATTTATGGAAGCTACGAGAGGTAGATTCAACCATTTATCAGTAGAAAGTTGTCCACCAGGACTCAGCAAGCACACTTGATAGGAAGAGGATGAATCAGTACATACAATGGTCACGTGTGCAGAACTTTTATGCTGAACAGTGAGCCACGTTACTTTCAGAATCGAACACTCCACTGACACTTGGTGCTCTTGCCCTTAGAAACTCAATCTCTGCATTATCCTTCTCCCTCCAATGATTGGTCGATAGAAAGATACAGCGTGGAAACAGGCCCTTCAGCCCACTGAATCCATGCTGATCATCGATCAACTGTTCACACTAGTTCCATTTTATCCTACTTTCTCATCCACTCCCTAAACACTAGGGACAATTTACAGAAGCCAATTAACCTACAGCCCCGCACATCTTGAGGATGTGGGAGGAAATCGGAGCACACGGAGGAAACCCATGCAGTCAAAGTGAGAACGTGCAAACTCCAGAGAGCACCCGAGATCAGGACCGAAGCCAGGTGTCTGGCGCCGTGAGGTAGCAGCTCTTACCCACTGTGCCACTATGCTGTCACGTATTTTCTCCTCTTTCTCCAGATGGAGAGAAAAGAAAAACTAGTCGCAGGACAGGAGGAGAAAGGGAGAAAATAAGAAAGTGCGATGCAAAGATGTTGTTTCTGCGAGAAACAGCACCAAGTCTCAGTGGAGTCGTGGGTGGACTCGCTCTCCCCCTCTGCTATCCTCATCCCCAGATCACACAAAGCGCGAGGTGGGACTGCCACAGGTACAAAGCCCCAATCCACTGATGCAAGCAATAATTGGCCAGCTGGGATTTATCCTGGACGTTAAAAAAACTTGGTATTCACACTGTGACCAGCAAAGATGATCATCTTCCTGCCTGCATTTTTGTACACAGAACATAGTAAAATACAGCACAGGAACAGGCCCTTTGGCCAACAATGTTTGTGCCAAACATGATGCCAAGTTAAATTAATCTTACCTGCCTACACTTGATCTATATCCCAACATTGCCTGTATATCCATGTATCTACCTAAAAGCATTTTAAACACCATTGTCATATTTTCCTTCACCACCAGCCCAGGCAGCGCCTGCCAGGCATCCACCACCCTCTGTGTAAAAAGACTTGTCCCTCATAGCTCCTGTAAACTTTGCTCCACTCACTTTAAAGCTCTGCCCTCCTGGTCTTGGAAATTTCCACTCTGGGAAAAAGATTCTGACTGTCTACGTTATCTATGCCTCTCATTGCGTCATATACTTTACACTTTAGAGATACAGCATAGTAACAGGGCCTTTGGCCCACCGAGTCCGGGCTAACAGCAATCATCCCGTACACTAACACCATCCTACACCCTCCAAAGATCATGTCTGGTAACTGACCAGAAAGGAAAACTATAGCTAATGAGAGAGAAGATTAAAGGAAAAAAGTCCAGGCAGGAGAGTTAATTTACAAAGTTGTAGGAAACTCACTTTATGATTAATTCCATCATTACAAGATTTAGATTAAAAAGGTTTGAAATGCTATTGCTAACACAGCTAGGAATTAAAATATAATTACTTATCCTCTTGAAAAGTTCAGGATACAATTCTCGTTCAGCAGCGCAATACCAATCTTTAACACCTTACTGCCATTATTAACAAGCAAAAGTTGCACAAAAAATCAGATCCGTGAGCTCTGGAATCTGAATAAACAGCTCACTGTTGCTCTTTGATAGGAGCCCTAATTTGTTTAATGAACAGGCTCTAACAAGGAATTCCATGGAAGCCTTGGAGAATAACCATCTCATTCCAGGAGGTTCCTGACAACCAACCCCACTGAACTCACCAGCTGAAGGGCTTCCCAGTCTAAATGTTTACTGGCACTTTTGCACAACTTAGGGAGTAAGATACACAAACACTCTTCGTGCAAACCAAGAGGAAATAATAGTTTGGTGATCCTTTCAGTTTTTTAAAACTATATAAATTGTAATCCATTTATATTTAAAACTCGAGGTTAATGCAAAATTGAGTATCAACAAACTCCAAGGAGCACAGATGCTGAAATCTTGAATAAAACACAAGGTGCTGGAGTAACTCAGTGGGTCAGGCAACATCTGGGGAGGGAATGGACAGGCAACATTTTGGGTCAGGTCTCAAGAAGGACCCCGACCCAATACCTTGCCTATCCATTCCATCCAGAGATGCTGCCTGACCCACTGGGTTCCTCCAGCACTGTGTATTTTACCAAGAAGATACATGCCATTTCACCGTTCAGACACAATACATATAGCCGGGATTGAAGATATTTTTAATCCAATATTAAATATGGGTTTGAGATGCTTTGCTTCTTCCCTTAATGAGGTGACACTGATATTTACTTTCAAAAGGAAGAAGTGATTTGTAGCTCTAAAGTATTACTCACCTTACAGAACAGTTCTGTCTGGCAAATCCAATCAAAACATAAATAAATAAAGTGGCAATGTTGTTAGTAGAGAATGAGAAATGAGATCTATAAAAACAAACAAGTAGAAAAGAACAAACAGACTTGGCACAGAGAGGTTAAGAAAGGATGAATTTTTGTTTGCAATGGTAGACTAACGAGGCACGTTTATCTCGCATCCCCATTCCCCTTTTATCCCCCCATCTTTCCCCTCTCACTCCCCCCCCCCCCCCCCCACCATCACAACCCTCCCTCTGGCTTCACATTTCACTCTTCCTCTCCGTACCCGACATCCTTTTATCTCCTTTTCACCTTTGTCACTTACTCCACCCATCTACCAATCACTCCCCGCAACCCCCTCACCCGTAGCCACCTATCACTTGCCAAGCTTGGCCCCATACCCACCTCTCTTTTCCAGCTTTGTTTCCCCCTCCCCCTCTAACTGAAGAAGGGTCCCGACCCAAAACGCAGTCTGACCATTCCCTCCGCAGATGCCGCTTGACCCGCTGATTTTCTCCAGCACCTTGTGCTTTGCTCAAGATTCCAGCATCCGCAGTCTCTTGTATCTGCATGTGAATGTAGTCCCTGCCTTTCACTCTCCCCTCCCTCAAATGCAGGGGGAGATTACGAGTCACGAGGGGAGAGACGGGCTGACAGGACGGTGCATCTTGACAGCATGAGCAGCAGGTGAGCAATGTCACTGGGCTGCTGCACAGAGTCCAGCTGTGTTCATTCATGCCATGATTTAGTTGAAACATTCCTCCTTCTGATTACTAAATCCCGATTACAATCCACAAAAGATGAGCAAGGTCACAACATTTTGCACCGGCAGAGTGGAGGGGAAACCAAACAAGTGATACATCCCCAGTATGAGCTTTTGCAAGTGTATGCCATACAGCAGCAGGGCAGGTCAGAGTCTGAAAAATCAAATACCATCTTCCCTTCCCTGCAATCAACAAACGATGCAATTAAAATGAAGTTTGAAAAAAGTGAGAAGAAAACGCACATTCAAACAGAAACCAAAAGTGCAAGAGATGATGTCAGCAGTTCGGAGTTACCATTCCAGCCGAGTTTGACACCGGAGTAGACACAAGCAACTTGAAGCTGGTTTATTTTTTAAAAGGCACAAAGTGCTGGAGTAATTCAGCGGGTCAGACAGCATCTCTGGAGAACTTGGATAGGTGACCCGCTCCATGTGCTCCCGAGATGCTGTCTGACCCGCTGAATTGCTCAGTCGTATGAAAGATCCCAAGCTGAACGTTGTCTATCCATGTTCTCCAGAGATGCTACCTGACCCGCTGAGTTACTCCAGCACTTTGTGTCAGAGTTTGACACTAGACCTATCACAATGGACTTACTCCACTCATCCATCTATCACACCTCCCTCACCTACATCCACCTATCACTTGAGGACATGGACAAGTGATGCTTTGTGTCAGAGGCCTTTTTCAGATTGAGTAAGGGTGGAAACACCACCTATCCATGCCCTCTAGAGATGGTGCCTGATCTGCTGAGTTACTCCAGCACTGTATTTATTTATAAACCAGTACCTGCAGTTCCTTGAATCTCCAAATTGCACTTGCCAGGCTTTGCCCCTCCCCCACTCTTTTCCAGCTTCTCCCACCTCCCCCTAATAAAATTAGTCTGAAGAAGGGTCCTGACTTGAAATGTCACCTATCCATTTCCCTCCACAGATGCTGCCTGACCCGCTGAATCCCTCCAACCCTTGGTGTTTTGCTCAAGATTCCAGCATCTACAGTTCCTCGTATCTTCATTTTGTCAAATGGAGGTTGGGGATAAACCACGCTGTCTGGGTAATGAGCTTTCTTCAACATTCATGAGCAAGGATTCCACTGTCGCATCATTAATATCTTGCACAGGATAACACTCAGCAACAATGATACTTAATGTCAGTCCAAACAGGTACCAAGTGGTCTTGTGCTGTCCGTGTGAGGATTTCATTATTTCTAAACTCTGCTCATTTTATATTTAAAATTGAGATGAAGGCAGGGCTCGCACACATTAACAAGAAGTTAGTCACAATCTTTCATCTCTCCCCTTGATTATCAGGAAATAAATCATAAACTCATGAACAAATCCGAGATTGAAGACGGCTTCAAGGGTTTAATCTAATTGCAAAATTTCGTTTTAACAAAAAACGTTGCTTTTTTCCTGCAGGGGTAAAACACTGCTTTCCTTCGAAAGGCAGCAGTGACTGTATCAGCTAAAGCTTGTGTCAGGGCAATACTGTTAGATAAGAAATGCAATAAAAAGATAAATAAATAAACCAGAGACTTAGTCAGAGGGGGAGAGAAACAGAATCACAGAAAAAAATCATAGCTAATTCAAAAGGTCATCACAATAATGTTTTCAAGTGAATTAATTCTCTCGACAGCCTGTGCAATGGAATTACTTGTACCTTGGCAAGCGGCACATTCTGATACATTTCTTTTTATATTTATTTTTTTATTTTTATTTATTAGAAGTACATTACATTACAACCACATACATTAGTACTCGTCACATATATCTTCTTACAATTAATGTACTCCGTTTGTTTTTTACACTAATAAAGGGAAAGGATGAGATTGAAAGAAAGAAGAAAGTGAAGGAAAAGGTGAAAGTGTAAAAAAAACGTGACAACAAGAAAGAACGAAGACCCTATAAGAACTAAATTAAAAACAAAAGAAAAAGAGTTAAGGAATAGACCCTAGAAAAGAAGAAGAAAGAGAAAGAGGGAAAAGAGAAAAACAAATAGTTTTTGTAAGCATCACGCAAATGGGACATACCAACTCTCCAACTTTCATCCCCCCTTACCTGACCTCAGTTTTTTTAAGGTACTTTTGCACCCTATATTTGTAATAATTCTATAAATGCAGACCACGTCAGGTGGAAGTGATCTGGTTTACCTGCCAGGAGGAGTCTTATCTCTTCTAGGTGTAATGTTTCGAACATATTTGAAATCCACATGTTTATAGTTGGTATTGGAGCCTTTTTCCAAAATTTTAGGAATAGCTTTTTTCCAGTTATTAACCCATAGTCTATTAGTTTCTTTTGGACCACATTTAGTTCTGGACCATCTTCCGTTATTCCGAAGATAATCCGTTCTGCTTTGGGTATCAGTTTTATTTTAAATAATTTTGTAAAGATTTCAAAAATCTCAATCCAAAATTTTTGAATTTTTGTACAGAAAACAAACGAGTGCGCTATAGTAGCTTCTTGAGATTGACATTTATCACAAATGGATGATACATTTGGGAAAATGTTATGGATTTTAGTTTTGGAATAATATAATCTATGTAAAATTTTAAATTGTATTAAAGTGTGTCTTACATTAATCGAACATTTATGCACGTTTAATAAGTGTTCATTCCACCTTTCCTTTGAAATTTTAATAGCTAATTCTTGTTCCCAGTCTCTTCTGATACCCTCCGTAGATGGTATTTCTACATTTAAGATAATATTATACAAATATGATATTAAGTTTGCTGATTCAGCTTTTATCTGCATTGCATCATCCAATACATCTGCTGGGCTATTATAATGATCTTTTGTATATTTTTTCAAATAGTCGCATATTTGAAAATATTTAAAATATTGATTATTTCCGAGTTTATATTTTATTTGTAATTGTTGAAATGAAAGTAGTTTTCCAGTTTCATACAAGTCACCGAATGTTTTAATTCCTAGTCTATCCCAGTGTGTGAAAGATTTATCTATAATAGAGGGATTAAACGAAGGATTATTAACTATGGGAGATAAAAGTGATAAATTTCTTAATTTTAAATTTTGTTTTATTTGTTTCCAAAATCGGATTGTGGTATGTATAATTGGGTTCTTATTATAATTTATGTTATTCAGTTTCATTGGTGAGAGGAGGATCGCTCCAATGTTTCCAGAGGAGCAATCCTCTCTCTCCATTACAATCCAGTCCACTTGCTGGGCAGAGTTATCCATCAGTTGAATCATATTTTTAATATTTACTGACCAATAATAATACATGAAATTAGGTAGTGCTAAACCCCCTAATACTTTAGGTTTATTTAAGTGAGTTTTTTGTATTCTATGTGATTTATAGTCCCATATAAAATTAGTGATATCTGAGTCCAATTTTTTTTAAACTTCTTTGGTAAGTATATAGGAATCGATTGAAATAGGTATAAAATTTGTGGTAGAAAAATCATTTTTATTGCATTTATTCGGCCTATTAAAGACATCGGGAGCGTTTTCCAAAATGTAATTAGTGTGTTTAATTTATTAAGTAGAGGATCAAAATTTGCTTTAAACATACCTTGATATGTTCTAGTAATTTCGATTCCCAAGTATTTAAATTTTTCTGTAGCTATTTTAAAAGGGAATTTTAAAAGATGTGTTGAGTCTTTTGGTTTTATTGACATAATTTCACTTTTATTCCAATTTATTCCGTATCCAGAAAAAGATCCAAAGTCTTCAATTAAATTTAATATATTTGGTATAGTGGTTTGAGGTTTTGTAATGTACAGTAATATATCATCCGCGTATAAAGATATTTTATTATTTGAATCTTTAGTATTATACCCATGGATATCAGGATATATTCTAATTTTTTCTGCTAGCGGTTCAATAATAAGAGCAAACAACTGTGGTGATAATGAGCATCCTTGTCTATTTCCCCTTGATAGTTGGAATTTCGAGGATAATATGTTATTAGTTAATATTCTAGCTGTAGGTTTATTATATAATAATTTAATCCATAGAATAAAATTCTCTCCCAGTTGGAATTTTTGTAATATTTTATCCATATAATTCCATTCTACTTGGTCAAATGCTTTTTCAGCATCCAGCGAAATAATTGATAATTCTTGTTCTTCAGATTTATGTGAGTGCATTATGTTGAGTAAACGTCTCATATTGTTAGATGAATATCTCTTAGGGATAAACCCCGTCTGATCTGGATTTATTAGTTTACTAATATATTTACTTAATCTTCTAGCTAATGTTTTCGCTCATATTTTTTGATCTGTGTTTAACAATGCTATAGCTCTATATGAACCCGGTTCTTCTATATCTTTGTCTTTCTTAAGTATTAGTGTAATCGTTGATTCTGCTAATGTATCAGGTAGTATTTGTTTTTTAAAAGCATATTGGTACATTTTTTGTAATCTTGATATAATTTTGTCATAGAAGCTTTTATAAAATTAATTAGTAAATCCATCAGGACCTGGTGTTTTTCCATTCTTTAGTGAGTTCATTGTATCTTCTAATTCCTTAATTGAGATTTGTGCACCCAATTCCTCTTGTTCCTTCAACTCTAACTTTGGAAGATTACAATTATCCAAAAACTCTGTAATTTTATTGGAGTCAGTTGTCGTTTTAGATGTATACAAATTCTCATAAAATTGCGCAGATCTTTTATTAATATCCTTCGGTATGGTTAATAATTCCTCTCTATCTGATTTAATCTTTGGGATCGTATGTTCTTTTTCTTGTTTTTTTAGCTGGTGAGCCAAAAGTTTATGCGGTTTATCCCCAAATTCAAAGTGCTCTTGTTTTGTAATTTGAAAAAGTCTTATAAGTTTGGCTGATAATAGTTTATTTAATTTAAATTTCAAAATTATTATTTTATTATGTTTATCTATTGATGGATCTTTAGCATTATCTACATCAAAAGGTCATCACAATAATGTTTTCAAGTGAATTAATTCTCTCGACAGCCTGTGCAATGGAATTACTTGTACCTTGGCAAGCGGCACATTCTGATACATTTCTTACTACACTAAAATCAATCAGTTCTGTTGAAAGAAAAACATATAACATTGAACTGCCTGAAATATGTCGTGAAACTGTAAATTATAGCTTTGAAAAGAAAATTATGTTTTCCCATTCTAGAATGATAAGCGTGCCAAAGTAAAAAGAAGAACAACACATTTTGCCTCAGTTTTAATTGAGAAGAAAGACTCAGACTATTTTTCTTCAGTAATTTACTGGAACCATTTTACCGACAGTGTGTGTGGAACCCTGCATTTTGTGTTCATTATGTGAGCTGAGATTCCTGGCATCCTCTCATTACTCTTCCACTTATCCACTCCACCCACAGCCTCCCTCTCTCTCTCTCTCCCCCCTGGACCAGATCCAAGAAATTAATGACCGGGACCTCCAATCAATGCTTTCCTCCAGATAAATCCAACACCACATTAGATCACTAGCAGTCGCCAGTGAAATTCCCAATCATTTTCAGGGATCAGCACTGCTTTCAGACGGTTTGCTTCTGCCCAGCTCCCATTACATCTCCAAAAGAAAAGGCAATAAATTGGCTCTGCTGATGACTTAGTAACGAGACACAAGGCCAGAAGCCAAGGCTGATTCACCCTCCCCATATCCCTATCCACCTACCAGCCACAACGAGGGAGTTTTTTTTAAGTGATGCATGCTTGGTTGCAAAACGGCAAGATCAGCACTGCTCGCTTTCCAACGGAAGCAGTTACACATTTCAGGGAGCCATCATAACGCCACATAACCCGACACCCCAACTAATCAAAAATCTGTCAATCTCCGCCTTAAAAATATCCATTGACTTGGCCTCCACAGCCTTCCGTGACAATGAATTCCACAGATTCACCACCCTCTGACTAAAGAAATTCCTCCTCATCTCCTTCCTAAAGGAATGCCCTGTTGTGGGTCTGGAGATGTTGCAACCTGCCCCAGTAAGGATGGCAGATACCTTCCCTCAGGGTCATCGCCAATCCTCCACTACCTGTCACTTCATCAATAACTGTGATAGCAGCAAGCAGGAGAAAGCTGGCAACGCACCCTCATGCTGGGAAATGGTCCTGACCCAAAACCTTGCCTGTCCATTCCCTCCCCTGATGCTGCAGTCCTACAGCACTTTGTGTTTGTGAAAGCTTTGCAACATACCCACATACACCAAGTACTGTATACTTCCTGGGACGGGAGAGGTTTAACATTGTTTAGGCAGTTAACGGTTGATTTAAAAATGGAGTACGGCATTTTTCATTTACAGCCAGGTTGGCTTCTAGACTCAGCAATGAATTGGTGTAGATTGCTAGGAACAGAGCCGCAACCAATATGACGATCAAAACAAACACCATCTCAACTAAAGATGGTTTTAATGAAAAATCATTTATTTTTCTCAGGAAAAGCACTAGTTTTGCTAAACCGTGTGTTACTGAATCCCACAGGACGGCAGGTTAAAGGATTTTTATGTCACAGTTTTCCTCCCTCCAGGTGTGGAAACATCTCCTGCTCTCAGTCCTGAAGTGAACATCTGTCTCCTGAGGCCGTGAGCTCTCCAGCCACGGCAACATCTTCCCTGTGTTTCGTGGTCCAGTCCTATTAAATCCCCTCTTGTTCTCCCAAACGCCAGTGAATACAGGCCCAACTGACCCAATCTCTCCTCACACGCCAGTCCTGCCATCCTAGGAGTCAGTACAGAAAACCTTCATTATAGCTAGGAACATCCTTTCTCAGATAAAGAGACCAGAACTACAGGCAAATAAGAGTCAGGAAGTCACAATGCAGCTCTGTGAGACTTTGGTTGGGCTGCATTTGGAGTATTGTGTGCAGTTCTGGTCTCCCCATTACAGGATGGATGTGGAAGCTTAGGAGAGGGTGCAGAAGAGGTTTACCAGAATGCTACCTGGATTAAAGAGCATTAGCTTGGAGAGATTAGACAAATCTGGATTGGTATTCCAAAGAAACCTATTTCTTTGGAATACCAGAGGTTGAAGGGAGACATGACAGAAGTAAGTATATACAATAATGAGAGGCCAAGATAGGGTAGACAATCAGAACTATTTCCGAGGGTGGAAATATCAAAGGCTAGAGGGCACAGCTTTAAGGTGAGGGGGACAAAGTTGAGAGATGTGCAAGGCAAGGTATTTTTTCTGCACACAGGGTGGTGGGTGCCTGCTGTAAATTTTGCTCCCTCATCCTAAATTTCCACTTGCTGATAAGCTTTCAAAGAGCCATTTTCATTATTTTGTTGCCAAATCGTAGATCATCGTCGCAAGATTAGCCCTACTATAAATTCCTGGACAATCTTTCTTCCTATCCAGAACTGTGTTAAATGTAACTAAATTATGATTGCTACCTCCAAATGCTCTTGCACCGTCACCTGCTCCACTTATCCCCAACACTCCCCACAAGTGCTCACTTCTAGCGGCTTTTTAAACTGTCACTTTCCCACCACACCTGAGCGTGAGGTGACAGCTTTCTTCACGAGTTCTGGGAACCATCAGTAAGATAACTGTAATTTTGTTAAAAGCAGGCCATTTGCCATGGCAGGCTTCTAACTGTGTTGAGCTAACAGCAATGCGTATCGTATCTTGCGGAACAGTTGGACCTGCTCTATCCACTGGAGAAGACTTCTATAGGTGTCCAAATAATTAGTCTCAAAACATTACAAAAGTGGAAAACAAATTTTGCTGCGATTCAAAGGTTTCACGTTCAACTACGTTTGTACAATTTAATCAGATATTTACACAAAACCACTTGGGATTTTTCTTTATTGCATGTTTTTTCTTGCCTTTTAAAAAACAGTCTCTTTTTTTAAAAATAGCAGCAGTTTGGACAATAATACATTCAGCCTTTGAGACAGTAAGATATTACGCAGCATGTGAAAACTACAGTTGTGAAGTAGGAAACAGCTAAACAAACTCCAGGAAACATTTTCGCTTAAAACAAAAACATTCTTCCCAGAGCAGAAGCAAAACAATACTAACTAACGGGAAACCTGCACAAATGTCACTTCCCATTACTGGGTGAGGCAGACTTTGTGTCACACATAGATTACTACATTTCAAAATAATCTGCAACCTAACTAAATACAGTGTAACTAGGGCAGCACCAATACTCACAACTGCACTCTCTTTGGCATCAACACCTCTACTTCAGGGAAGATTGAGTAGATTTGCTATGTTGACGAGTACTCTATTCCTCAGGTGTATGGTAGAGACCAATATTGACTGAATGGCTTGGCAAATCGAACATCTGGGAACAAAGGAGATTCCAGAGAGTGGTGGACACTGCCCGGTCCATCACAGGAACTCACTTCCCCCATTACTGAAGGGATCTATAGGAGGCGTTGCCTCAAAAAGACAGCCAATATCAGAGACCTACACCACCCTGACCACTCTCTCATTTCGCTGCTACCACCAGGCAGAAGGTACAGGAGCCTGAAAACCATGACCACCAGGTTTAAGAACAGCTTCTTCCCAACAACCATCAGGCTCTTGAACACTACACCACACTAACCTCAGCATATGGACCATGTCTTTAGTTGCCCTAAGGATTTTGGTAATTTTTGCGCTAGTATTATGGGTATTAATTTATTGAATTTTAACTATTATTATGCATTATGTGTTATACTTTAACGGGCTTGTTAAGCTGCTGCCAGTAGGAATTTCTGAGTTCTGTTTTCAGTACGTGCAATTATACATTCCTGACTCTTTTTGGAGACTATCATGCAATCCCAGGTCAGATCTGATTTTAACTGCATAATTTAGTAAACTGTATTAAGAATGGCTACAGGCCACCGATTCTGGCAATCAATAACTGTTTTTTTCTGAATTGAGAGTCAAGAGTCGAGGGTGTTTAACTGGCGTATTTTCCCACAATAGAACAGTGACATTCTTACAGTGGACAACGGAACAATGGAATGGAAGCCTGGGATCAGTAGTGTAGACCAGGGATTGGTTGCTGCTGAGACCCTTGCTCTTTGTTAAATAATTTAATGATTTGGGTATGATGTGTCAGAGGCATGGTCAGTAAGTTCTTGATGAAACAAAGATTGGTGGTTTTGGTAATGATGAAAGTAGTCTTCAGCAGCAGAATGAAATTGATCAGCTGATAAAGAAAAGGCAAAATGAATTGAATACATAAAGAGGTGAGGTGATACACTTTGGAAGCACTGACCTGGCTAGAATTTACATAAAGACTAGTAGGAGCCCACAAGTACAGAATAACAGTGGGAGCTTGGTATATCTGTACAGAAATCCCTGACGGCAGCAGCAGAGATGAATCAGGTGGTTAAAGAAGGCAACCAGGATTTTGCCTTTCATAAATCATTAGACACAAAATGTTGGCGTAATTCAGCAGGTCAGGCAGCATCGCTGGATGAAAATGATAGGTGACTTTTCAGGTCGGGACCCTTCTTCAGACCCCTATCCTTTTGATGCTGCCTGACCCACTGAGTTACTCCAGCACTTTGTGTCTATATTTCGTATAAACCAGCATCTGCAGTTCTTTATCTCTGGATAAATCATTAGTCAGGCTGCAGCTGGGTTATTGTGTGCAGTTGGGGTCTCCACATTACAGGAACAACACGATGTACTGGAGGAGGGGAGCAGAGTGATGCACCAGGCTGTTGCCTGGATGGGCTGGGTTTCTTTTCTTTTGAGCAGATTAGGGCATGGGGTGAACTCTTTAAGATGAACAAAATAAAGGGGCGTAAAGAGGCGATCTTAGCAGAGGTCTCTGTGATCAGAGGACATAGGTTTAAAATAAGAGGCAAGGGACTGAGGGGATTTGAGGAAGATGTTTTTCTCATGCAGAGGTTTGGCTGGAATTTCCACCACACTGCCCGAGTGAGTGGCGGAGGTAAGGACTCTCGCAATATTTTAAGAACGATTTAGGTGAGCATTTGAAACACTGTGGCATCGAATGCGAGGGAGCGAGTGCTGGGAAACAGGATCAACCCAGATGAAAATTGATAGCATGGACACGGTGGGCTGAAGGGCATGACTCTAGTTTGTACAGTATGTCAAAGCAATGCTCAAAACAATGCAATGTAAAACTAGCTAATTGCTTCAACACTCAAATGACAACTTAGAATTCAAAGCAAGATCACTTCATACACCTTCCAAGGAAAACGGTTACTATTGTACTGGCTTCATCACATTCCACAGCCACACTAAATAGGCACCAGATAATAGCAAAGTATAAACAAAACTAGTTGCCATGACCCATAATACACATTTTGACAAGAAAGATCATACTAGTAATACCTCTCATTCAAGGGGAAGATAATAAGATGCTTTTCACCAGCCACGGTTTCTGAACTATTATTCATGCTCTCATGTTCGACTCATTGGCTCTCTGCATCATCTAGCCTTAGGCAATCATTCCTTGTATGAACATTGAATTCTCCAATTTTAAATAACAGCCCCCCTTCCCCCTCTCTTTCCTGTGCTCCATCTTTCCCCACCCCTGCCAACCACCCCGCTGTGCAACCATTTCTCCCATTATCCCACACAACACCCCATCCTTCCCTCATATCCCCTTCCACAATATTACTCCCTCTGGATTTCAATTTCACCCCTTTTCTTTCTTTATCTGAGACCATTTTGTCTTCTTTTCACCTCTCTCTTCTGTCTCCCCCCCATCTAACAATCCCCCTACCCCAACGTATCCACCTACCAATCAGTCTGAAGAAGGCTCCTGACCCTAAACGTCACCTATCCATGTTCTCCAGGGATGCTGCCTCGTCTGCTGAGTTACTCCAGCACTTTGTGTCTTGTTTTTGTAAACCAGTACCTGCAGTTCCTCCACCTTGTATCTCCACCTATCGCTTGCCAGGCCTTCCCCCCCCCCCATTACAACTAGTCTGAAGAAGGGTCCTGACCCGAAAAGTCACCTGTTCACCCCCTCCCCAGACCCTGCCTGCCCCGCTGAGTTCTTCCAGCACTTTGTGTTTTGCTCAAGATCCCAGCAACTGCAGCTCCTCGAGTCACAATGTTTAACGCATTGGTCTGCTCCATCTTCCAGCCTTGGGCAATCACTCCTTGTAATTAACTTTCTGCCTGGCTTCTGATTTGACTGAGTCATATTTGTTTTTGCTTACCCACACCTTGTATATAAATAAATGAAGCATCCTTTATCTCCAGCCCGCTTTTTAAATCGGCAGAATTTTCTATCTCGCCTTCCAAGTGACTTTGGAGGAGCATGAGAGACTTTGCCCCATCTGCTGTCTGTGTCCCGTGCATTCCCGGCTCGGGACGGAGTTGGTGGCCGCTACCCCGGGAGCTTCTCTCCTGCCCGCCCGCCCGCTCCCCGACCCGGCCCCGCCGGCTGCCCCGGTTACCTGCTGCGGCTCCTCGGCAGCTGGAGCTGGCGACTGCGGGCGTTGAACGCCGCGGGTGCCCAGAGCGGGGGCGCCGAGGCTGAGAGGCCGGCCCGTGCCTCCGTGTCGGCGGCGATGGAGGAGGCGGACGTCCCCATCTCCCGGATCCCGGCTCTGCTCACCGCCGCCACCGCGCCATGCCGCGTGTGTCTCAGCCTCCGGGACAGGCGGCGCCCATCGCCCCCACACCCGGGGCAGCCCGTGTACTCCCGGCCGCCGCTCCGCGCCACCGACTGACAGCGGGAGAGAGAGTGGGAGGGGAGGAGGCTGGGCTGTGCGGGCGGGGGGGGGAGGATAATAGTGAGAGGAGGAGAGAATGACAGGAGAATGAGGGGGAGAGAAGGGTGGTGAGGACTGAAGGGGTAGTCTTGATAGGGTGAGGCAGGGGAATGGGAGGTGGGTGGGTGAGTGAGGGATGTAGGTGGGAAGGGGAGGGTGAAGGGGCAGGAGGGAAGGAGAGAGAGTGAGGAAGGAGGAGGAGATGGGTGGAAATCATATTGTTCGACTAGAACCTGGCCTTTCAGCCCACATCTCTGCTATCATGCCCATTAATATTTATCTTGCTCATTCATTCCATGTCCCTCTCTACCTTGTCCATTCCTGTCTGGATTCTTCTTCAATGTTACCGTTCCTGCCTCCACCTCCTCTAGTTTGTCCCAGATACAAACTACTCTCTGTAGGAAAATATATCCCTCAGATGCCATTTAAACCACCTTGCACGTATCGTAGATATATGCCCTCTAGTTTGAGTCATCCTTACCATGGCAAACAGTCTGACTATCTCCCCAATCCACACCCCTGTGGTGTTATATCCCTCCAGCATGACACCTCTCCACCTCTTCTACTCCAGGGAACGCAGCCTTGGTCTACTCAACCTCTCCCATAACTCAATCCCTGCAATCCAGGCATCCTGTGAATCTTTTCTGCACCCTCATTATCTAAACCATGCTGACCAGAACTGCATGCAATACTTGGGTTCCATACCAGGACATCCGAGATGTCCTCATTCTTTAGGAGATGGGGGTTGCCCTCTCCCATCATAGATGAGGCCCTCACTCATGTCTCCTCGGTACCCCACAGCTCCGCCCTTGCTCTCCCTCATCGAAACAGAGACAGAGTCCCCCTAGTCCTTACCTTTCACCCCATCAGCCGTCGCATACAACACATAATCCTCCAAAATGTTCTCCACCTCCAATAGGATCCCACCACTAGTCACATCTTCCCATATCCACCCCTTTCCACCTTCCGCAGAGACTGTTCCCTCCGCAACTCCCTGGTTAACTCATTCCTTCCCACCCAAACAACCCCCTCCCCAGGTACCTTCCCCAACAACCGCAGAAGATGCAACACCTGTCCCTAAGCCTCCTCCCTCGACTCTGTCCAAGGACCCCGACAATCCTTTCAGGTTAGGCAGAGGTTCACTTGCACCTCCTCCAACCTCATCTACTGTATCTGTTGTTCAAGATGTGGACTCTTATGCATCGGCGAGTCCAAACGTAGACTGAGCGATTGTTTCTATGAACACCTTCGCTCAGTCTGCCTGAGCCAACCTGATCGCCCGGTTGCTAAACAGTTTAGTTCTCCTTCCCATTCCCACAGACCTTTCTGTCCTAGGTCTCCTCCATTGTCAGAGTGAGGCTAAATGCAAATTGGAGGAACAGCATCTCATATTTCGCTTGGGCAGCTTACAGTATGAGTTTTGATTTCTCGAACTTCAGGTAGCCCTGGCATTCCCTCTCTCTCTCTATCCCTCCCCCACCCAAGTCGCACTAGCTTCTCGTATTCATCCAACAAACTGCTTACAATGGCCTGTTTCCTTTATCATATTTACTCTTACTTTTTTTCATATCTTTCATTCATTGTTCTTTATGTCTCAACATCATCGTCTAGATTTCATGTTTCCCTTATCCTTAACCAGTCTGAAGAAGGGTCCCGACCCGAAGCACCATCCATTCCTTCTCTCCAGCGATGCTGCCTGTCCCGCTGAGTTACTCCAGCTTTTTATGTCTATCTGCAATACTCCAAGTGTAGTTTGACCAATGGTTTATACAACAGGAACATGAAGTCCCAATCTTGGATGCAGTGCCTCGGTTGATGAAGGCAAGCATACAATACGATTTCTTCATTACTTTGTCTACCTGTGTTCCGATTATCAGGGAACCATGTACTTGTACCCTGTGGTCTCTCTGTTCCACAAGACTCCACAGGGCCCTGTCATGCACTGTGTTTGTACTGCCCTGGTTTGACTTCCACTTCCCACATCACTTTATACCATCAGTTAAATTCCATCTGCCATTCCCTTGCCTGCTTTCCCAGTTGACCATACTGCTGTGATCTTAGAAACCTTCTTCACTGCCCACTACACCACCAATGTTGGTGCTGCCACCTACATCCTCATCCAAATCATTAAAATACATAACCAACAAGGAGGGGAGGGGACAGGGGAGCAGGAAAGAAGGGGAGCTGGAGTGAAGGAAATTTGCAGTTTTGTGAAACAAATAAGAGAGCAGCTGGAGTAAGTCAGAGGGTCAGGCAGCATCTGTGGAGGGAAATGGACAGACAGGAAGAACAACAGAATTCAGGCACACTGAAAAATTGGACCAGAGGATAGTGATTTGATGGAAATAGTTCAGATTAGGAAAAGGTGAGTCAGAATGTTTCCAATGAGCAAGGAAGACTTAGGTTACAGAAGAAATAGTATGAAAATAAATAAATGTAAAAAAGTCCATATCAGAGGTCCCAGTCTCAGAACAAGGGGCATCAATTTAAAGGAATGGGTGACGTTTCGGGTCGAGACCCTTTTTCAGTCTGAAGAAGTGTCACCCATCCGTTCTCTCCAGAGATGCTGCCTGTCCTGCTGAGTTACTCCAGCATTTTGTGTCTACCTTTGATTTAAACCAGCATCTGCAGTTCTTTCCTACACCCCTAGGCATCAATTTAAAATCAGGACAAGGAGTGAGGTTTTGAAGTGGTTGCTCCAGAGCCTGAACATATTCAAAGCTGAGATAGATTCTAAACAGGAAGGAAATCAACTGTTATAGGCAGAGGTAAGTAGATTTGAGGGTAGATTAACCATGATCTTAGTGAATGACAAAGCAGGCTGGGGATTTGAATGGTGTGAGCCAATTCCTTTTTATGATAGTCCTGACTACTGAGCAGATGGAACCTTCTTAACACAGTCTTCAGTGACTATGGAATGCACTCCTGAAGTAAAGAATTAAAGCAAAACCAAAAAAAGGTGGCTGAAGGAAAGATGATCGCGGGATATAGGAAAGAGGTAAATGTCCACCTGCAACATGGATTGGTACACTAAGCAGTCTATCTTCATATTGTAACTTCCATTTATTTGTTAATTGCATCTTCTGCATTTTAGCGTCAGTGTTTTCTGAAGTATTTTCCTCACTGTCTGCCATAACTCACACCCCTGTATTGTCAGAAAATCTCCAGATTCCAACTGTCAAGAAGTGCCAGGGTAGAAATGGAAACAGCACTGATCCTGAGGGAGCCCACTTCTAATCGGTCTGAGCAACACAAACTCGCTGTCAATCAGTACCCAACCCACACAGCTATCTTTCCTCTTCTACCGTGCATCTGAATTTCTCTAACAAGTCTCTTGTGAGACACTTTATATAAAGATTCCTGTACAATCTTCGTAGGCTCCCACCCCTTTAACTATATAGTGGGCCAGGCTGAGTTCTTGGTGCGATATCCAATACTTTGAGACCTGGCTCAACAATGGGTAGACTTAAAAATAGGACAAGAAATGTTGGGAAAATATAACATGAGGAATACAGTTCATATTCTAGCTCAAAGCCCTTTCATTTGGAATTGAGAAAGAAAGAAAAAGTCCGTTTTGAGCGGGAGAGAAGATTGGATGGGGTGGGTGTATACATTGGATGGGGTGGGTGAAGATTGGATGGGGTGGCGCAGCGGTAGAGCTGCTACCTTAGAGCCAGAGACCTGGGCTCGATCCTGACCACGGGTGCTGCCTGTACGGAGTTTGTACATTGTCCCCATGACCTGCATGAGTTTTCTCCGAGATCTCCGGTTTCCTCCCACACGCCAAAGACGTACAGATTTGTAGGTTAAATGGAGGGATATAAATGTAAAAATTGTCCCTAGTGTATGCAGGGTAGTGTACGTGTGCGGGGATCGCTGGCTGGCGCGGACTCAGTGGGCCGAAGGGCCTGTTTCCGCACAGTATCTCTAAGCTAAACGAAGGGAATATCTGTGATAAAGTGAGGGCTGGGTTGCTCTGGGGATAAGTAGTGGTCCAGCCATCCACAGCTGCTTCATCAATCATCTTTCCTCCATCATCACAAATGGGTATTCACAATTCCTTGCAGAATCAGCCTGGGTTTCCCTTATAAAGGGGTTGGTGGAGCCACTGCCTCAGTGCCAGACACCTGGGTTTGATCCTGACCTTTGGTTCTGTTATTGTGGAGTTTGCACGTTCTCCCTATGATCATGTGGGTTTCCTCCGGGTGCTCCGGTCTCCTCCTACATCCCAACGAGTACAAGTTTGCAGGTTAATTAACTGCTGTAAATTGCCCCTAGTATGTGGGGAGTGGTGAAATATGAGGGGAATGGATAAAAAACATAGAGAGCATAAAGTTGCATTAGATTAGTGTAGGCTTAGTGTAAATGGATGCTTGGTGGTCAGCGTGGACTTGGTGGGCCAAAGGACTTGTTTCTGTGCTGTATCTCAAGACCTGGAGAACATATGGGCTTGGACTGGTAAAACACAGGTCATCATCTCTCACAAGAGGAAGTCTAACCAAGACATTCAATTGTGTTTTCATTATTGAGTTCCTCCACCTTCAAATCCTGAATGGTCTCCATTAACCAGAAATGTACCTGGAGCAGCAATGTAAAACAGCAGGGCTACCAAACAGCTGAGAGGCTGGGGATTCTGCAGTAAGGGACTCGTCTCCTGAATCCCCAGATCTTTTACAACTGTCAAGACATCGGTCAGGATTGTGAATATAACACCAACGACACTTAGAAAACTCAACACCATTGAGCATCATGAAGCTGCTGTTCTGCACAATGGGAGCATTGTGAGCCATCCACACTGCGATGCAGCAACTCATTGAGGGTTTACAGCAGCATAGCTCAAACCCATGAGTGGTCCCTCCCATCTAGAGAGGCAGCACAGCTACCAACCACACCATTCCCACATACATCCCCATTTGTTCAACACTGTCTCAAAATCACAGCATTCCCTTCCCAAAACCACCGCCAGACTCCGCGACCTGCTGCAGTTAAAAAGGCAGCTTACCACCACTGTTGAAGCCATTAAACACATGCTTTGTCAGTGAACGGAAGACACAGAATCCTCTTTGAGTAGCAATGGAATAATGAATCATTGTATTCATGGGACCACTTCAGCAATAATATCCACGGGCCAAGCAGTCCGGCAGAACCGAAAGCTTGAGCAGCATTCAGTATCCACGTCAGCTCAGTTCTAAACTCAACAGTGGAAGGTAATAAGTGTAGGAAGGAACTGCAGGCACTGGTTTACACCATAGACACAAAAATGCTGAAGGAACTCAGCGGAACAGGCAGCATCTGTCAAGAGAAGGAATGGGTGACATTTCACCCATTCCTTCTCTCCAGAGATGCTGCCTGTCCTGCTAAGTTACTCCAGCATTTTGTGTCTATCTTCGGTGGAAGATAATAGCTGGACTTTATGTATAATGATATCTCTCGCTACACATCTCTGGTATGCTGTATCTCATCAGCTCTCGCACAAATCATACTGCCTCTCCCCCTGCCCTACACACCGGCAGTTCTAACTTTTGTGTCTACGTAAATTAATTGTTTGCCAGTCCAAATTACAACAGCTTACTTCAACTGGAGCCTTCATCTCGCTGCTATAGAGCATTAAAACCAGAGCACAGTCTGAAATCTGGATTAAACAAATATATATCCACATTAGCCTTCACATCAGCGCGTCATGCTGCAGCTTTTGCATCAGAATAGGCATAGATTAAGATAAACCATAATGAAAATCAAATGAGAATTCTCAATGTCCTCTTTCACTGCACTAGCACTAACGTAAGGAAAAGCTTCGAACAGACAGATGGTGACTAGGAGTTAGCTCAAGTCTTGCAATGAACAAAATCCCACAAGTAGCAAATTAATACAAAACTTCACAGGTAAAGAAGTGCTTAAACGTGTAATTCTACCCTCTCATCAACATATATGATACTAGGGTCACAAGGAATAGCAGGTACTGGCGTCTTGAGCACAACACAAAGTGCTGGAGGAACTCAGCAGATTTTGCACACTGGTTTGTAGCTGGCTCAGGTCAGTCATTCAAAACATTCCTCTCCCGGCCATTCAAACACAACACAGAATAACCAGCATCAATGGGGAGAAAGACAGAATTACTGTTTCAGATCAATGTCTTGCAAATATAACAGAGAGACAACATGAATCTTTATCTCCAGTTCCCTCTCCGCAAATACTGTCCGGTACACCTGTTGTTTCTGTATATTATAATGTGTACTGACAACACAACACTCTTACACAATCAGTCTGTCTCATACAGAGAGTGGAACACACACAAATGTGTACACTTGGTCAAACGTGGTAAGATACACTGACATGCACGCAAGGAATCACCATACTCTGGCACCATCTTCACACAGACAAGGAGATACATATATAAACACACGAGAAGACACGGAGCGATGGAGAAGCTCAGCAGGTCAGGCAGCATCTCAGGAGAACCAGCATCTGCAGTTCCTTGTTTCCAGATATGCACAAACACAGACACACACACACAATGTGTAGAAAGGAACTGCAGATGCTGATTTATACCGAAAATAGACACAAAGTGCTGGAGTAACTCAGCGGGTCAGGCAGCATCTGTGGAGAATATGGCATGGGTCACCTATTCAGGTTCTCCAGAGATGCTGCCTGACCTGCTGAGTTACTCAAGCACTTTGTGTCTACACACAGTCAGATTTATACAGAAATACATATGTACACAGTAAGATTCACAAAGATACACACACAAAATCATATGCAAACATATTTGTGCTAACAGATTCACAGACACATTGTCAGATTCCAACACACACAACTAAACACTTTAACTCCCCCTCCCATTCCCACACTGACCTTTCTGTCCTGGGCCTCCTCCAGTTAGGTAGAGTTCTTAGGGATAGCGGAGTTAAGGGCCATGGAGAGAAGGCAGGACGGAGTACTGATTGTGGATGATCAGCCATGATCACATTGAATGGCGGTGCTGGCTTGGAAGGGCCTACTCCTGCACCTATTGTCTATTGTCATAGTGAGGCCCAGCGCAAATTGGAGGAACAGCACCTAATATTTTGCTTGGGCAGTTAACACCCCAGCGGTATGAACATTGACCTCTCTAACTTCGTCACCCTTGCTTTGCCTCTCTTTCCATCCCCTCCCCATCCCAGTTGTCCGACTAGTCTTACTGTCTCCAACTACATTTCATCTCTGTTTGCTTTGTTGTTACCTTCTCCCAACTAACAATGATCTTTTCTACATTTTCCTTGATCTCCATTCCCTTTGTCTGTTTTCACCTTACCAACCAAGAACCTTAAGAACCAAGAACCTGGTCCAAGAACCAACTTACACTTCCTTATCTATGTACCTCCTACTCCCCTGACATTAGTCTGAAGAAGGGTCTCCACCCGAAATGTCAACCATTCCTTCTCTCCAGAGATGCTGCCTGTCCCGCTGAGTTACTCCAGTATTTTGTGTCTATAAAAGATTTAAACCAGCATATGCAGTTCCTTCATACACAAATACTACTGATATTGATTGATATTGAGATTGATAGGTTCTTGATTAATAAGGATGTCAAAAGTTTCGGGGAGAAGGCAGGAGAATGGGGTTGCGAGGAAAAAAATTGATTGAGTGGATGAACAGACTCAATGGGCCGAATGGCCTAATTCTGCTCCTATGTCGTATGCTATCAGATTCAGGCACATATGCATATTCGGATACACACATTCACAGTCAGACTAACACAGACAACATAGATTCACACACACACACACACGCACACACACAGAGTCAGATAGTTGTCTATCAATGTCTCCATAGATGCTGCAAATGCACATAGAGAGCACGTTATTCAAACAATCCGATTTACAGACGCTGTCAGATTAACACACTCATAAACATGAACTGACACACTCAGAATAACAACACAAAATGAACACCAACACACAAAGATTTACATACAGTACATAGATTATTTCACTCACACACACGGGATATGATCTACACACTCAGGGAACGATTTAGACACAGTGGGATCCCCACACAATCAGATCCACATACATATACACGAAGCCCCATAAAATACACAGTCCTATCCACACACGGCAAGATCCACTCACACAGACTCAGACCCACACATAGTCGGACACACTCACACAGACTCACTCACACACAGTCAGACACACACTCACACAGACTCAGACTCACACATAGTCGGACACATACTCGGACACACACACACCATACTCGGACACACACTCGGACACACACTCACACATACTCAGACCCACACACACACACAATATTTAGTGAGCCGGGCGGCGCTGTTTCGCCTGAGGCGGGCTCTAGGACCGCTCGCTCTGCCGAGCCGCCAGCAGACGCCGGGCGGCTAATTGCTCACTGACCTGTTCAATCCGTACCCGAGAATGAACGGGGGTCCGTCGTCTCGGTACCGCGCTATGGCGCCGATTGCCGGTCCGTTCACCTCCGGATCGCGGCTGAGGCGACAGGAGGCGGCTCAGTGGCGGTTAAACACGGCGGACTACAAGTCCCAGCATACCCCTCACCACCCGGAATCGTGCACAACCACACACGCGCATGCGCTGAAGCACCGGCGCCACCTGGGAAATGGAGTCTTAGGCGCAGCTCGCGAACAATAACGGCGCTGATTGTGCAAAGAAGACAGAGATTCTGCCAACCAACACCTTCCGCACTTCAGAATTTGTGCTGAAGGTTTACTCCCGTCAAGTCGGCAGAAGAATAGGTGAAATTTGTTTTAAATTTGAAACATCAGTTATTTTAAAATCTCCAGTCTGCACATGCGCACAGGTTCCCGCCCACAGCGCTGAAGGCAGCTCTACCGCGTGATTGGACAATCGCGCTGAGGTTTGTGATGTCATTGGCCAGGGCGATAATCCCATTGGAAGAAGCGATGCCCTCAGGTAGCCAATGGCCTTTGACGCTGTTCATGTGAAGCAATCTGATCGGTTGAGGAAGACCATGACGACGGCTAAACATTAGCCAATGAAAATCGGAAGCACGTCAAAGGGTCGCCGTCAATTAGATTGGGGAGGTTGAGAGACCAAGGCAGTGTGACGAAGGGTGTCGACCCGAAACGTCCCAACCACAGTCTCGGTTCCTTCCGCTGCTGGACATGGGGGGCAGGGTGTGGTGGAGATGCCCCTCAAAATAAGGGAAGGGATTCCACGTCAGTGGGCCACATGAGTGGCAAGGGTGTGGGGTAAAATTGTGATTTGGGGAAACGGTATTGTATGTATGTATGTATGTATAGCCTCTGAGTGTCGGATGGAGTTTTGTAAGGATCATGTATTGTATATATTTATTTCTCAAATAAAGTCTATTTTGAAATTTTAAAAATTCCTTCTCTCCAGTGATACTACTGCCTGTCCCGCTGAGTTAGTTACTCCAGCATTTTGTGTCGACCAGCAGATTGAAAACTTGAGCAAAGAAAGGGGCTTAGGTTTATCATTGTCATGTGTACCGAGGTACAGTGAAAAGCTTCGATTTGCATGCTCTCAGATCATATTATATTATATAGAAATAGAATCAAGTCAATCTCAATGACAATAGGTGGAGCAACGGTGAAGATACAATGTGCAGAATAACAGAGGGAAAGGGTTCCGACCATAACGACCAGACACAAAAGGCTGGAGGAACTCAGCCTTACACAGACCAGACTCCCCCTTTCTCCCAGGGTGGAACTGTCAAAGACTTGAGGACATAACTTTAATGTGTTGGGCAAAGTTTAAAGGAGATGAGTGGAACAAGTTTCATTTGACAGAGTGATGGATGCAACTGTGGTGGAGGCAGGTATGATAGTGACGTTTGAGGGTTGTAGATAGGCACTTGGATATAGAGGGATATATGGATCACGTGCAGACAAAGGAGATTAGATTATGTTTGCATCGTGTGCAGCTCAGACACGGTGGGCCGAAAAGCCTGCTCCTGTGCAACATTGTTGTGTGATTAACACGATAGATCTGCTTGTGGATGAATTTGTTGATTAATATGGAAAAAAAATGTATTGTGACAAATGTGTTGATTTGGCATTAGATTGTAGGCCTGTGCAAAGTTAGCACCATCACTACATCAGATCTCATCCAACATGACCCTCCTGGTGTGCTGCAAATCGCCATGGCTACAGAAAGCTATGAGCACAAAGTGCGCTTCTCCATCCAGGCACATGGGTAACCCAGGTAACGGCAATGCCCAAACCACACTCATGAGCGGAATTTAAAACAACATTCTTGACATAAATAAGCCCTCGGGAAACACTTACATCTTGTGTAAGAAGGAACTGCAGATGCTGGTTTAACACCAAAGATAGACCAAAATGCTGGAGTGACACAGCAGGTCAGGCAGCATCACTGGAGAAAAGGAATATGTGACATTTCAAGTAAAGACTTCTTCAGACTTACATCTTGTGTTGAATGAAATGCCTGAATCACAAAATTGGGAACCTATTATAGCAATAGACTAAACGACCCCTTAGCCTGTTCTGGCATTCAATTACATCACGTCACCTATATATTTAGACACAAGATACTGCAGATCTTGGAATCACAAACTGCAAAGTGCTGTTGCTACACAGATCAGGCACCATTGTGGGGAGGGGAAAGTACAGACAACGTTTCGGGTCATTTGTACAAGAGTCCCGACCTGGAACATTGTCTGTGTATTCCTTCCACAGATAGTGAAGTGGGAGCCCTGTAGGAAGAAGGGTCCCGACCTGGAACATTGTCTGTGTATTCCTTCCACAGATAGTGAAGTGGGAGCCCCTGTAGGAAGAAGGGTCCCGACCCAAAACATCACCTATCCATGTTCTCCTGACATGCTGCCTGACTCGCTGAGTTGCTCCGTTGGTTTTTATTCAAGGTTCCAGGTTCCAGCATCTGCAGTCTCTGATGTCAAGTCAAGAGGGTCAAGTGTGTTTTATTGTCATATGTCCCAGATGGAACAATGAAATTCTTACTTGCAGCAGCACAACAGAATATGTGTACATAGTACACTGTAAACAATATAATAAATGTCTCCTGAAGTGATTATTTGCCTTGTTAATCATCCTATCCATATTTGCCAAAATGTGGCATTTCATTATCGCATATGTGCATTTAATTTAATGTCATGTGTACTAAAATACAGTTAAAAGCTTTTTTGTTGCGTGCTATCTAGTCAGCAGAAAGACTATACATGATTGCAATCAACCGTCCACAGTGTACAGATACAAGATAAAGTGAATAACGTTTAGTGCAAGATAGAGTTCACTAAAGTCCGATTAAAAATAGTCCGAGAGTCTCCAATGAGGTAGATGGTTGCTCCGGACTGCTCTAGTTGGTGATAGAATGGATCAGTTGCCTGATAACAGCTGGGGAAAAACAACTGTCCCTGAATCTGGAGGTGTGCGTTTTCACACTTTCTGTACCTCATGCCTGATGGGAGAAGGGAGAAGAGGGAGTGTCTGGGATAAGACTAATTCTTGATTATACTGGTGGCCTTGCCGAGGCAGCGTGAAGTGTAGATGGAGTCAATGGAAGAGAGGTTGGTTTGCATGATGGTCTGGGCTGCGTCCATAATCTGTCATTTCTTGCAGTCTTGGATGGAACTGTTCCCAAACCATGCAGTCATGCATCCCATTAAAATGCCTTCCATGGTGTATGTGTAGAAGTTGGTGAGAGTTGTTGGGGACATGCCGAACTTCCTAAGCCTTCTAAGGAAGTAGAGGTGTGTCGGATGAACTGCAGATACTGGTTTAAACCGAAGTAGAGGCGTTGTAGTGCTTTCTGGCCATTTCTTTGATAGGACTTGACCCAAATGATCTTGAATTCTATTCAAGTCACCACTAATACCTGTGTGTAGGTGTGGTTGGCAATCTGGATCTGAAGTTGAGTTTATTGTCATATGCACAAGTCCGGTGATGTGCAGATACATGAAAAGCTTACTTTCAGCAGCATCACTGGCACACAGACCCAGGCAACGCACAAAAATATAACTTATACATTAATTCTAAGGTACAGTGACAAGAAAAAGATTGTTAGAAAAACAAGACATTGGAGTATAAACCTAATTAGAATTACAAAACGCCCATAAAATGCTCCATTTCCTGGTAGGATTTGGGTTGTGTAGACAAAATGTGTAGGAAGAAACTGCAGATGCTGGTTTAAACTGAAGATAGACACAAAGTGCTGGAGTAACCCAGAGGGTCAGGTAGCATTTCTGGAGAAACTTTCCGGTCTGAAGAAGGGCTCCGACCTGAGACTTCACCCATCCTTTTTCTCCAGAGATGCTGCCAGAACCTAACGGTTGTAGGAAAGCAGCTGTTCCTGACCCTTCGGGCTTCTGTACCTCCTGCCCAATGGTAGCAGTACCAAGAGGGCATGGATATACATGTAACCATTCCCTGATCTACAGAACTGGAGAAATTAAAAATCGGAACAGTTTTCTGCTTCAGTGGGAATCCTCCCTGTCATTTCCCACAGTCCCATTCGTATACAACCCTGCATTCACCTTCCTTATTTCACGCCTGACTTGATGTAATTCAGTGACCGCTCCACAGATCACAAGTGTGCTTGCTTACTCAGCTGTAAAACTGGAGGTTGTGGAGCATAAAAGTCACTGATAAGGTGGAGTGGAGACACAAGGAACAGCGGATGCTGAGTTACAAAAAAGAGTGCTGGAGCAACTCAGTAGGTCAGGCACATCTGTAGAGGACATGGAAAGGTAAAGGTAATCTACAGTTACCAACAAATCCGGTTTCCTCCCACATCCCAATGTTGTGCGGGTTTGTAGGTTAAATTGCCCCTAGTGTAAAGTGGATGAGAAAGTGGGATTACATAGAACTAGTGTGAACAGGTGATCGATGGTCGACGTGGACCAGGGGGGGTAAAGAATCTGTTTCCATGCTGTATCTTTAAAAATTAAAAGACCTACAAACCCGCATGCCTTTGAGATGTGGGAGGAAACCAGAGCTCCTGGGAGAATGTGCAAACTTCACATAGAGAGTGCCAAGGGTCAGGATTGAACCCAGGCCTCTGGCGCTCTGAGATAGCAGATACTGTAACTGTGACACCGTCTGAACCATTCCATCTCCAGCTTTGGTTAGAACATAGAATACAGAACAGGAACAGGCCATTTAGCCCACAAAGTCCGTGCCAAACATGATGCCAAAACAAACTCTTATCTGCCTGCACATGATTCACATCCCTCCATTACCTGCATATCCATGTGCCCATCCAAACGCCTCTTAAACGCCACTATCGTATATGCCACCACCACCCCCCCTGGCAGTGCGTTCCAGGTACCCGTCATCCTGTGTTACAAAGACTTAGCCCACACATCTTCTTCACATCGTTGACAGTCACGGCCGGGCTTTGCAATTTCCAGTGATTCCCTCTCATCACTATTCCATAGAAGTGCAGTCTCACCAGGTGAAAACTACAGTGCAGCATAAATTCACAGCAAAATCATTTTGGTGCAATTTGACTTTGTCAGGGCCTTCAAATCGTTCTTTGAGGGGCTGAGGCTGTT
>JAXLNO010004511.1:0-17021 GCA_038087875.1 Malacoraja senta
TTTGGCCTGTAAATTCATGAAAATTAGTTATGCTATTGAGATGTAAAATGTCCTGACAGCTTAAACACCCACTGTCTTTCAATAGGATATTGTCAATTTGCCGAAGTTGATTATGTCCAATTAACAGCTAACAATTATGCCATTCCTTGGCTTGCATCTGAGTGAAATGTAAATCGGTGATCACAGAGGAAGAGGACTTAACTTTTTGATGCCGTGGACATTGGAAAATTTTGATTCTGTTGTGGGGGGACATTCATGTTGAATTCTATAATGTGTTGTGTCATTTTTTCTTATTTTTAATTGTTTCTATGGATGTACGGAAACTTCATTATTTCTTTTATGTAAAGCACTTTGGTTTCAACGCGAGTTGATTTAAACATGCTATATTAATAAAATTTACTGACTTACTTACGTATGATTTGTGATTTTTTTACCCTCACCCACCCACACCCACCCACATTCAAACTCCCACACCCACCCTAAACCACCTTCATCCACCCACACCCACCCAAAACCACCCTCACCCACCCGAAACCACCCTCACCCACTCGAAACCACCCTCACCCGCCCAAAACCACCCTCACCCACCCGTACACGGTCTTGGTGAAACCACACCTGGAGTATTGCGTACAGTTTTGGTCTCCAAATCTGAGGAAGGACATTCTTGCCATAGAGGGAGTACAGAGAAGGTTCACCAGACTGATTCCTGGAATGTCAGGACTTTCATGTGAAGAAAGACTGGATAGACTTGGCTTGTACTCGCTAGAATTTAGAAGATTGAGGGGGGATCTTATAGAAACTTACAAAATTCTTAAGGGGTTGGACAGGCTAGATGCAGGAAGATTGTTCCCGACGTTGGGGAAGTCCAGGACAAGGGTTCACAGTTTAAGGATCAAGGGGAAATCCTTTAGGACCAAGATGAGAAAAAAAAATTCACACAGAGAGTGGTGAATCTCTGGAATTCTCTGACACAGAAGGTAGTTGCAGCCAGTTCATTGGCTATATTTAAGAGGGAGTTATATGTGGCCCTTGTGGCTAAAGGGATCAGTGGGTATGGAGAGAAGTCAGGTACAGGATACTGAGTTGGATGATCAGCCATGATCATATTGAATGGCGGTGCAGGCTCGAAGGGCCGAATGGCCTACTCCCGCACCTATTTTCTATGTTTCTATGTTTCTATGAATCTTGTACAACCATCTTCTTCTTCTGTCGTGTGTCTTTTAGACCTGCAGCTCCGTTGAGGCGAGCCAGGCCAACGTGTCATCGTCCAGGTCAATCAGACCTCGTTCACCATTCGGTGGCCGGTGTTTGGGGCAACTGGTGACGATGTGTGCTCCACTGTCTGTGTTGGGTCCCCACACTCACAGGAGGCACTCGCTGTCCACGAGGCCCCACCTCTTCATCGCTACTCCATAGCGTCCTCAAGAAGCCTGTCCTCAAGCGGTTGAGGGTTGTCCACTGCTTTCGGGGCAGGTCCTGGCCAGGGACGTCCATGGGGTCATCGATGTAATGGTGTAGCCTAGATGGTTCCGTTGACTTCCACTGGTCTCTCCATCTCGTCTTGACTATCTCGTCAAAGACAGCCTTTACACGGCCTCCTCTACGAGTAGCTTACAGGCTCATAAGCCCACAAAGCGAAACCAATGTCTTTACTACGTCTGCAGACCGCTAAAAGCCATGCCTCCCCAGGCCAGGCGGCACCGTTAAATGCCGCCAACTGTCGAGGTTTAGCGCTACTGCAGCTCAATGTTGAAGGCCTTACCACCGCCAAGCTCAACGTCATCGAACAGATGATCAGCCATGATCACATTGAATGGCGGTGCTGGCTCGAAGGGCCGAATGGCCTTCACCTACAACAACTGTCTATATTTCTATGAAACCACCCTCACCCACCCGAAACCACCCACACCCACCCGAAACCACCCACACCCGCCCGAAACCACACACACCCACCCAAAACCACCCACACCCACCCGAAACCACCCTCACCCACCCGAAACCACCCACACCCACCCAAAACCACCCTCACCCACCCGAAACCACCCTCACCCACCCGAAACCACCCTCACCCACCTGAAACCACCCACACCCACCCGAAACCACCCTCACCAACCCACACGCACCTGAAACCACCCTCACCCACCCGAAACCACCCACACCCACCCACACCCACCTGAAAACCCCCTCACCCACCCGAAACCACCCACACCCACCCACACCCACCTGAAACCACCCTCACCCACCCGAAACCACCCACACCCACCCTCACCCACCCGAAACCACCCTCACCCACCCACACCCACCCGAAACCACCCACACCCACCCGAAACCACCCACACCCACCCTCACCCACCCAAAACCACCCTCACCCACCCACACCCACCCGAAACCACCCACACCCACCCGAAACCACCCTCACCCACCCGAAACCACCCTCACCCACCCGAAACCACCCACACTCACCCGAAACCACCCTCACCCACCTTTACAGCCTCTCTCTCTCTTCTTCTTCTTTCGTGTGGCGTGCACAGCCTAAAGTTGTTGGACAACTTGTTCTATTTGCTCTTCCTCTGTCTCTCTCCATCTTTCTGTCACCAGGGTCCGGGGTCTCGGCGCCCGTTTCATCTTCATCTTGTTCCCGCTCAAAGCCCCAACCGTCAACCGTCGACATCAACTGCACTCACCAAGATGGCCGCCCTCCGGTCCCGCCCCCCCCCCCCCCGGGCAGAAAATGGCGGCGGGCGGAGAAGCGGCAGTTGGTGACGTCGCTGCCGACGGACCTGAGGTAAATAAATAACTGATCATCAGCGGCTGCAGCGGATTGTGCGGGATCGGGTCACGTGGGGGAGAAGTGAGTGGGTGAGTGAGGTCAATGACCACATACAGTACAGTACAGTACAGGCCGGTACAGTCACGTGTGTGGACATGTGTGTGGGGGGGGGGGAGAGAGAGAGAGAGAGAGAGAGAGCTGAGGGCAATCTCCACATAAACCACGTCTGGGGGAATCAAACTGGTCAAACTGGGGTCAATTATATTAACTCACCGTCTGGAGCAGCGTCCTGAGATAAAACACCTTATAAATAAACATCTCCCTCTCTCTGACTCCCAACCACCCCCCCCCCCTCTCTGTAAATAATCAATAAATCACCACATAAACTGCACGTCTGGGGGAATAATCCTGGTAAATCTGGGGTAAATAATGTTATAAACACACAGGGGAGCAAATTAAACCCAGTAAAACTGGGGTTAATAATGTTATAAACACACAGGGGAACAAAGTAAACCCAGTCTGGGATAAAACTGAGGTAAAGTAAATAAGTTTATTGGCCAAGTATTCACATACAAGGAATTTGCCTTGGTGCTCCGCCCACAAGTAACAACATGACATACAGTGACAGTAAATAATGTTATAATACAGTATAATACAGTAAATAATGTTATAAACCCACAGGGGAGCGGAATAAACCCGTTCTGGGGTAAAACTGAGGTAAATAATGTTGTAACCACACAGGGGAACAAAATACATCCAGTTTGTGGTAAAACTGGGGTAAATAATGTTATAAACACAGGGGAGCAAAATAAACCCGGTCTGGGGTAAATAATGTTATAAACCCACAGGGGAACAAAATAAACCCAGTCTGAGGTAAAACTGAGGTAAAGTAAGGAAGTTTATTGGCCAAGTATTCACATACAAGGAATTTGCCTTGGTGCTCCGCCCACAAGTAACAACATGACATACAGTGACAGTAAATAATGTTATAATACAGTAAATAATATTAGAAACACACAGGGGAGCGGAATAAACCCCGTCTGGGGTAAAACTCGGGTAAATAATGTTATAAACACACAGGGTAACAAAATACACACACAGCCCCACAGCCATCATGATATTGAACTCAACTCAAACAAAACTCTAAATATTAATAGCCCATTATCAGTTTATTTGCACTTTATCTGTTTTATTTATACATGTGTGTATATATTTATACAATGGTATATGGACACACTGCTCTGTTCTGTATTCATGCCGTCTATATTCTTTTGTGCTGAAGCAAAGCAAGAATTTCATTGTCCTATCTGGGACACACGACAATAAACTCTCTTGAATCTTGAATAAACCCGTTCTGGGGTAAAACTGAGGTAAATAATGTTATAAACACACAGGGGAGCAAATTAAGCCCGGTCTGGGGTAAAACTGGGGTAAATAATGTTCTAAACACACACGGGAGCGGAATAAACTGGGCTGTGGAGTCGTTCCCAAAACATCCGACCCCGACCCCTCGGTAAAATAATTCTAAATCTGCTGTGATGACATTACACAAGTTGCCATTTCATAAGAACCACATGAATCCTCAGGCTGCCTTTTAAACCCGTGTCCATAAAGTTTTGAGACTAACGGTTGTATCTGTGCTATTGTGGCTTTTTTTAAATGTTTATTCTAGAAATAAAAACCATAATTCATTATGCTAAAAGAAAACAAAATGGTAGAAAGGACCATGACAAAATTAAAGTTCCATTGAATTAAGTAAAAATTATAAAAGCATTATTCCAAAATGTATTAATCTAAGGCCACAGGTATGAGCTAAATGGCAAAATTATGACAAAAAAAACATCATGTGCATAGAAACCATAGAAAATAGGTGCAGGAGGAGGCCATTCGGCCCTTCGAGCCAGCACCGCCATTCATTGTGATCGTGGCTGATCGTCCCCAATCAATAACCCGTGCCTGCCTTCTCCACATATCCCTTGATTCCACTAGCCCCTAGAGCTCTATCTAACTCTCTCTTAAATCAATCCAGTGATTTGGCCTCCACTGCCCTCTGTGTCAGGGAATTCCATAAATTCACAACTCTCTGGGTGAAAACTTTTTTTCTCACCTCAGTCTTAAATGACCTCCCCTTTATTCTAAGACTGTGGCCCCTGGTTCTGGACTCGCCCAACATTGGGAACATGTTTCCTGCATCTAGCTTGTCCAGTCCTTTTATAATTGTATATGTTTCCATAAGATACCCCCTCATCCTTCTACACTCCAGTGAATACAAGCCTAGTCTTTTCAATCTTTCCTCATATGACAGTCCCGCCATCCCAGGGATCAATCTCGTGAACCTACGCTGCACTGCCTGAATCACAAGGATGTCCTTCCTCAAATTAGGAGACCAAAACTGTACACAATACTCCAGATGTGGTCTCACCAGAGACCTATACAACTCTAGAAGAACCTCTTTACTCCTATACTGAAATCCTCTTGTTATGAAAGCCAACATTCCACTAGCTTTCTTCACTGCCTGCTGTACCTGCACGCCAACTTTCAGTGACTGGTGTACAAGGACACCCAGGTCTCGCTGCACCTCCCCCTTACCTAACCTAACCCCATTGAGATAATAATCTGCCCCCTTGTTTTTGCCGCCAAAGTGGATAACCTCACATTTATCTATATTATACTGCATCTGCAACGCATCTGCCCACTCACTCAACCTGTCCAGGTCACCCTGCAACCTCCTAACATCCTCTTCACAGTTCACACTGCCACCCAGCTTTGTGTCATCCGCAATAGTGCAATAGAAATTAAAAGTAAATGCCTAGGTAGTTAAGTTTGCTACAAAAGTACATACCTAAAATGCATTAATAAAAGTCTGAGGAACAGAATTGCTTCTGTCAGAGAGAGAGAGAGAGAGAGAGAGAGAGAGAGAGAGAGAGAGAGAGAGAGAGAGAGAAGTGGAGGGAGGAGAGGGGTGAGAGGCTGGAGGTGGAAAGGGGGTGAAGTGAGTAGCGGGGGGAAACAGGCAGCAAAGGGAGGGGGAGGATTCAAGGGGGAGTGGGTTTGGTGCCGAGGGGGATGAATGGGGGGGGGCAAGGAACTGAGGGGGAGATAGAGGGGTCAAGTGAGCCAAGAAAGGGGGTAGGGAGCCAGGTGGGGGTGGGTTCACATTGTTTGGGGTTATGAGGAGGGGGGAGGTAGCAAAGGGGGGTAAGGAGCAGGAGGTGGCAGGGGTAAGGGGCAGGGAGCCACAGGGAGGAGGTCACATTGTTTGGGGGTGGGGAGGGTGTTGCAGTTTAGGAAGTCAAACCAGGGCAGGGTCTTCACTGTGAATGGCGGGGCGCTGGCGGAATGTTCGGAGCCGAGGGATCTAGGAGTGCAAGTACGAGTTGGGCCGAAGGGCCTCTTTCCAACGCTGTATCACTCTATGAATCTATGATAAAGTGCTGGAGTAATTCAGCGGGTCAGGCAGCATCTGTGGAGAGAAGGAATGGGTGACATTTTGGGTCGAGATCCTTCTTTGGTTTAGTTTAGTTTAGAGATGCAGCGCGGAAACAGGTCTTTCGGCCCACGGACTCTGCGCCGACCAGCGATCACCCCGTACACTAGCACTATCCTACGCACATCAGGGACAATTTAACAATTTTGCGGAGTCCGATAAATTTACAACCCTGAACGTCTTTGAAATGTTGGAGGAAACTGGAGCACCTGGAGTAAAAACCCACGCAGGTCAAGGGGAGAATGTGCAAACTCTACACAGACAGCACCCGTAGTCAGGATCGAGCCCGGGTCTCTGGAGGTGAGGCAGCAACTGTACCGCTGCGCCCCTGTGCCGCGCAGAATTATATAACGGTTTCCTCCGCCATAAATGCACCCAATATGTGCTAGAAATGTCCTGTTTCGATGGGCTGAGCTTCGATGGGGGACCACATGACGGGGCACAACAAGGAGAAGCGTTATGAGTGTGACGTATGTGGCAAGGCCTGGCGGTGCCCGAGCCGGCTGGACATCCACCGGCGGGTGCACATGGGAGAACGCCCCTTCAACTGCTCAGAGTGCGACAAGAGCTTCAAGATGGCGAAACAGCTGAAGATGCACCAGCGGGTTCACACTGGCGAGAAGCCCTATTGCTGCGGCACCTGCGGCAAGAACTTTGCCCGGTTGTCGGGGCTGAGGAACCACCGGCGGGTGCACACCGGCGAGCGCCCCTTCACCTGCGTCCAGTGCGGCAAGGGTTTCGCCCTCTCTGGCAACCTGCGGTCCCACCAGCGCATCCACACCGGTGAGCGTCCCTACACCTGCAGCTAATGCGGCAAGGGCTTCACCCAGTCCTGTACCCTGCTGTCCCACCAGCTCAACCACACCGCCGAGCGTCCCTACACCTGCAGCTACTGCGGCAAGGGCTTCACCCAGTCCAGCAACCTGCTGACCCACCAGCGCACCCACACCGGCGAGCGCCCCTTCACCTGCGCCCAGTGCGGCAAGGGCTTCACCCTCTCCACCACCCTGCTGAGGCACCAGTGCACCCACACCGGCGAGCACCCATACACCTGTGCCCAGTGCGGCAAGGGCTTCGCCCGCTCCAGCAGACTGCTGTCCCACCAGCGGGTGCACACCGGCGACCGTCCTGTCCCCAGCCCGGTGTGTGGAGAGCGCTTTACCATGGTCTCCCACGCCCTGTCTCACAAGTGCGTGCACACCAGTGGCCAGCCCTACGACTGCCCGTACTGCGGTGAGGAGTTTGACAGCTCACGGGGGTTGCGGCAGCACCGGCGGACCCACACCGGCGAGCAGCTGCTCCCACTGCGACAAGAGAGCACGGGGGCTGCGGGAGCACCAGTTGATACACACCGGAGAGAGACATGTGTGCGCTGAGTATGGCAAGGGTTTCACCCGCCTTGACCTCCTGCTGGAGCACCGATGAGTCCACACCGGCCAGCGCCCCTTCACCTGCCTGCTCTGCAGCAAGCCCTATGCCCGCTCCTCCAGCCTGCTGGCACACCACCACGTGGATAGATAGGGGCTGTTTTGGTAGACACAAAATGCTGGAAGGAATGGGTAACGTTTCAGGGTCGAGACCCATCTTCTGTGTCGACCTGAAACATCACCCATTCCTTGTCTCCAGAGATGCTGCCTGTCCCGCTGAGTTACTCCAGCACTCTGAAATGTCACCTATCCATGTTCTCCAGAGATGTTGCCTGACCCGCTGAGTTACTCCAGCACTCTGTGAATGTCACCTATCCATGTTCTCCACAGATGCTGCCTGACCCGCTGAGTTACTCCAGCACTCTGTGTTAGTCATAGAGTGATACAGTGTGGAAACAGGCCCTTCGGCCCAACATGCCCACACCGACTAACATGTCCCAGCTACACTAGACCCATCTGCCTGTGTTTGGTCCATATCCCTCCAAACTTGTCCTATCCATGTAACTGTCTAACTGTTTCTTGGGATAGTCACAGCCTCAACTACCTCTGACAGTTTGTTCCATACTCCCACCACCCTCTGTGTGAAAAGGTTACCCCTCAGTTTCCTTTTTAATCTTTTTCCCTTCACCTTGAACCCATGTCCTCTGGTCCTCGATCCCCCCACTCTGGGCAAGAGATTCTGTGCATCTAACTAAATTGTGTTCTATGCAAAATTCCAGCATCTGCAGTATCTTCTGTCTCCCTCACCTATATCCACCTATCACTTCTGAAGAAGGGTCTCAACGTGAAACGTCACCCATTCCTTCTCTCTAGAGATGCTGCCTGTCCCGCTGAGTTACTCCAGCATTTTGTGTCCACCTGTCACTCGCCAGGCTTTGACCAGCCCCCATCTCTCTTTTCCAGCTTCCTCCCCCCACCCTCTCCACTCAGTCTGAAGAAGGGTCCTGACTCAAAACGTCGTCTGTCCTTTCCCTCTAAAGCAGTGGAGGAACTCAGTAGGTCAGGCCGGATCTGTAGAGGGAAGGCAATCTAAGGCGACCACTCCCTCCTCTCCTTTCCAACTTTCTTCACCCCCCACACCAAGCAGTCTGAAGAAGGGTCCTGACCTAGAATGTTGCCTGTCCATGCTCTCCAGATGTGCAAGTTACTCCAGGAGATTGTGTCTCTCTTTGTAAACCGGCATCTGCTGTTCCTTCTTTACGTATGTGAAGAGGAAAACATTAGTTAAGACCAAAGTTGGACTCTTGAAGACTGATAAAGGTGAATTTATTATGGGGAACAAGGAAATGGCAGGAGTTGAACAGGTACTTTGGAACCGTCTTCACTAAGGAGGACACAAACAATCTTCCTGATGTACTAGTGGCCAGAGGATCTGGGGTGACGGAGGAACTGAAGGAAATCCATATTAGGCAGGAATGGTGTTGGATAGACTGATGGGACTGAAGGATGATAAATCCCCTGGGCCTGATGGTCTGCATCCCAGAGTATTTAAGGAAGTGGCTCTAGAAATTGTGGACGCATTGGTAATCATTTTCCTATGTTCCATAGATTCAGGATCAGTTCCTGTGGATTGGAGGGTAGCTAATGTTACCCCACTTTTTAAGAAAGGCGGGAGAGAGAAAACGGAATTATAGACCAGTTAGCCTGACATCGGTGGTGGGGAAAAGGCTGGAGTCAATTATAAAAGATGAAATAGCCGAACATTTGGATAGCAGTAACAGGATCGGTCCGAGTCAGCATGGATTTACGAAGGGGAAATCATGCTTGACTAATCTGGAATTTTTTGAGGATGCAACTAGGAAAATGGACAAGGGAGAGCCAGTGGATGTAGTGTACCTGGACTTTCAGAAAGCATTTGATAAGGTCCCACATAGGAAATTAGTGGCCAAAATTCGGGCACATGGTATTGGGGGTAGAGTGCTGACATGGATGGAGAAGTGGTTGGCAGACAGGAAACACAGAGTAGGGATTAACGGGTCCCTTTCAGAATGGCAGGCAGTGACTAGTGGGGTGCCGCAAGGCTCGGTGCTGGGACCGCAGCTATTTACCATATACATCAATGAAGAGATTTAAAAGTAACATTAGCAAATTTGCAGATGACACAAAGCTGGGTGGCAGTGTGAACTGTGAGGAGAATGCTATGAGAATGCAGGGTGACTTGGACAGGTTGGGGGAGTGGGCAGATGCATGGCAGATGCGGTTTAATGTGGATAAATGTGAGGTAGATTATTATCTAAATGGTGTCAAGTTGAGAAATGCGGAGGTACAGTGGGATCTGGGGGTCCTTGTTCCTCAGTGACTGAAAGTAAACATGTAGGTAATTTAGGGCATAAGGTATTGGGGGTAGAGTGCTGACATGGATAGAAAATTGGTTGGCAGACAGGAAACACAGAGTAGGGATTAACGGGTCACATAGACTGGGAAACATATTCTGTAAAAGGGCTGGATGGTTTGGAGTTTGTAAAAGGTGTGCAGGATAGTTTTTTGCAGCAATACATAGAGGTACCTACTAGAGAAGGGGCAGTGCTGGACCTCCTGTTAGGAAATGAGACAGGTCAGTTGACGGAGGTATGTGTTGGGGAGCACTTCGGGTCCAGTGATCACAATACCATTAGTTTCAATATAATTATGGAGAAGGTCAGAACTGGATCTCCCGGTTCCCAACCATTTTAACTCCCCTTCCTACTCCCACACTGATGTTTCTGTCCTGGGCCTCCTCCATTGCCAGAGTGAGTAGACACGCAAACTGGAGGAACAGCACCTCATAGCTTACAGCCCAATGACATGAAGATTGAATTCTTCAAATTAAGGAAACTTCCCCCTCCTAATCAAGTCTTGGAGTCTGTCCCAACCGCATCTCTTTATTCCAGCTTTCTCCCCTGATCCATCAGTCCAAAGAAGGGTCCAGACCCGACACGTCATCTGTCCATTCCCCTCCAAAGTGCCGGTAGTACTCAGCAGGTCAGCCATCCGTGGTGAGAACTTTGGCCCTTCCAGCCATCACCGCCATTCAATGTGATTCCGCTGTGTGGATGTTTATGTTAGATTTTATTTTATGTGGCTGTGTGTCTTGTTGCTTTTTACTCAGTATGGCTGTATGGTAACTCAAATATCACTGTACCTTAATTGGTGCATGTGACAATAAATTCCAACTTGAACTTGATCAGCTTTTGTCTATATATTAAAAAAAGGATAATGCTGCCTGATCGTGCACAATTGTGACGGCTTGATTTCAAAGACAGGACAGGACAGGGACATTCCCTGAGGGATTCGGGTGGTTGGAAGAGGTTTCGTCTGTGTTTTTCCCCTCGGTTGTTGTCCGGGGAGGAAGGTGGCGGCACTCGGCCCGTCGGGGCTAGGATGCGCGGGAGGAAGGCTGAGCTTGGATTGAGGCTTGGAAGGCAAACTACTACCCTGTTGAGCCCCATCAGTCCCACAGCACAGAAACACACAGCCATGCCTATCGAAGCTAGTCCCACATACCCACGTCTGGCCCCTCACCCTCACTGCCTTTCCCACTCATGCCTTTAGAAAGGAGATGAGGAGGAATTTCTTTAGCCGGAGGGTGGTGAATCTGGAATTCATTGCCAGAGAGGGCGGTGGAGGCCAAGTCACCGGGTATTGTTTAGATTTTAGGGATACTGCGCGGAAACAGGCCCTTCGGCACATCGAGTCATCGCCGACCAGTGATCACCCCGTATACTAGCTCCATCCTACACACATTAGGGACAATTTTACAGAAGCCAATTAACCTACAAACCAGCAGGTCTTTGGAATGCGGAAGGAAACCGGAGCACCCGGAGAAAACCCACGCAGGTCATGGGAGAACGTGCAAACTCCGTACAGACAGCTCCCGTATTCAGGATGGAACCCGGGTCTCTGGCGCTGTGAGGCAGCAACTCTACCGCTGCACAACTGTGTATTTTTGCTATCATTTCATTTATTATTCACACCAGCAGAGTTGTGCACAAATGGTTCACATTAATAATGTCAATCTGAGGGGCAACTTTTCCACACAGAGGGTGGTGGGTGTATGGAATGAGCTGCTGGAGGAGGTAGTTGAGGTTGGGACTATCACAATGTTTAAGGGACACTTGGATAGGACAGGTTTGGAGGGATATGGGCCAAACGCGGGCAGGTGGGACTAGTGTAGATGGGGCATGTTGGTCGGGGTGGGACAAGTGTAGATGGGGCATGTTGGTCGGGGTGGGCAAGTTGGGCCGAAGGAAGGGCCTGTTTCCATGCTGTGACTCTATGAACTTCCAAGAGTAACATTCTCCTTTCTCTGGGTCATTCATTGTTAATAAAGAAAGTTTACTTTTCCGGTTTAAATGTCCACAGTAAAGTGTAGTCAGAAGTGAGCCCACCTGCTTCAGCCATGATGAATTAACAAATCACCACTATTCACTTCTCAGACGTTAGAATTGGTCAGAACATTCCCTCCACCGTGACCCTTGACACCAATGTCCCTCGGGGTCATGACCTTGCCACCCACAACTTGTGGCCGGGTCTCAGGCCAGTGGGATCCAGACGTCCGTCCACTGGTCAGAACAGTATTTCAGCCACATGAGCAGCAAAGATGAGATAGAATATGGGAAAGACATTGAGAACCTTCTGTCGTGAAGGGCCGAATGGCCCACTCCTGCACCTATGGTCAGGATAACAATCCATCCCTCAACATCAGCAAGACAAAAGAGTTAGCGTTTACAAGAACGATCCCAGGAACGAGTGGATGAACGTACGATGAGCGTTTGTCGGCGCTGGGCCTGTACTCGCTGGAGTTTAGAAGATTGGGGGGGGGGCATTGAAACGTCACCGAACAGTGAAAGGCCCGGATAGAGTGGATGTGGAGAGGATGTTTCCACTAGTGGGAGAGTCTAGGACCAGAGGGCACAGCCTCAGATTTAAAGGACTTTCCTTTAGGAAGGAGATGAGGAGGAAATTCTTTACCCAGAGGGTGGTGAATCTGTGGGATTCATTGCCACAGATGGCGGTGGAGGCCACAAGTCAGTGGATATATTTAAGGCAGAGATAGATAGATTGTTGATGAGTGCGGGTGTCAGGGGTTATGGGGAGAAGGCAGGAGAATGGGGTTAGGGGGGAGAGATAGATCAGCCATGATTGAATGGTGGGGTAGACTCGATGGGCCGAATGGTCTAATTCTGTTTCTGTGTGTCGTCTCTGACTTAAGGAAATGCAAGCAGCCACTTTGTGTAAAAAGCAACAAGTCGGAGGGCAATTATTGTCCTGCAGACAAACACTGCCCCAGGTGGATATCGTGATGTGTGCAACAAACATTGATTGGCCACTGGAGGGCGAATGGTGAATGTGGTAATCAGCTTGATTGAAGCTGATTAGAAAATTGTCAGCTGCTGTGTATAAAAGGGGGAGTTGTGGGAGTGTCTGAGTGCAGTTGTCCTGGGCTGTGGATGGGAGCAGTGGTCCTGGGCTGTGGATGGGAGCAGTGGTCCTGGGCTGTGGATGGGAGCAGTGGTCCTGGGCTGTGGATGGGAGCAGTGGTCCTGGGCTGTGGATAGGAGCAGTGGTCATGGGCTGTGGATGGGAGCAGTGGTCCTGGGCTGTGGATGTGAGCAGTGGTCCTGGGCTGTGGATGGGAGCAGTGGTCCTGGGCTGTGGATGGGAGCAGTGGTCATGGGCTGTGGATGCGAGCAGTGGTCCTGGGTTGTGGATGGGAGCAGTGGTCCTGGGCTGTGGATGGGAGCAGTGGTCCTTGGCTGTGGATGGGAGCAGTGGTCCTGGGCTGTGGATGGGAGCAGTGCTCAGGGTAGAGACAGTGAGTCTCCCCTTGTGTCTGACGTGGATCTACATCTCCAGGGCATGAGGTCGGTGAGAACACTATCGCTCTCTACTGAATTGTGTTTGCTTCTTTGATTAATTCTGCTGACTTTTCCTTTCAATTGTTGTAATTTGAAGTGTCCAGGGTTTTTAATGATTATTTTTTTCTGGTGCAACTGGAATTGTGCTGATTCTGTGCTGTATCTCCGAACTAAAAGGATGTTTCTACTAGCGGGAGAGTCTCGGACCAGAGGGCACAGTGTCAGAATAAAAGGATGTATCTTTTCTAAAGTGATGATACCCTAACCTTATCACAACTGAAATTGAATCTGGCTGATGTAAAATGTAGAAACCAAGACCTGTAGATGCTGGTTTAAACCAAAGATAGACACATTGCTGGAGTGACTGAGTGGGTCAGGCAGCATCTCTGGAGAAACAAGTGATTTTGGGATGGAATAGAAGATGGGTTCTTACCCAAAATATCACCCATCCTTTTCCTCCAGAGATGATGCCTGACCTGCTGAGTTTCTCCAGCACTCTTATCATAGTCTTCTCTATATCCCGCAGCTCTGCTCTTACTCCCCATCCCCCTACTCGTAACAAGGACACAGTCCCCCATGTCCTCACCTTCTATCCTACCAGCCGTCACATACAACAGATAATCCTCCAACATTATTGCCACCTCCAACGGGATCCCACCATTGGCCTCATCTTCCCATTCTCCAATTTCAGTGGTTTATCCCTCCTTCCCCTTCCCAGCTCTCCCACAGCCTATTGTCTCTGCCTTTTCCGTCCTTTTTCCCGCACCCCCACCCCAACATCAGTCTGAAGAAGGGTGAAACGACCTGAAACGTCACCTATTCCTTCTCTCCATAGATGCTGCCTCACCCGCTGAGTTACTCCAGCATTTTTGTCCACCTTCGATTTTCCAGCTTCTGCAGTTCTCTCTTAATCCACACGGTGGGAGAGTTGACCACAAATTGGATGGGCTTGCAGTGCGGTGGATCACCACACGGTGGGGGTGTTGACCACAAATTGGAGCGACCTGTTATGTGAATTCACTGCACATTGGGAGCGCTGTCTACAAATTAGATATTGTGCTCTTTACTGCAAAATGGGTCTTTGTTGCTCTGTGACCCTTTACCTTTCCCCGTTGCACAGATACCAAATTTAGTAAAAGCCCTGAAACCAGGGAAGATTTGGGATGAAAATCAAGGAACTGCAGGTGCTGGTTTACAAAACAAGACACAAAGTGCTCGAGTAACTCAGCGGGTCAGGCTGCGTGTGTGGAGAACATGGATAGGTGACGTTTCACAAGAGTGCTGGAGTAACTCAGCGGGTCAGGCAGCATCTGTGGGGAACATGGATAGGTGAGATTTTGGGTTGGGAGCCTCAGACTGATTTCTGGGTGTGGTTCCATTTACTTCATGAAGGCAGTGGCAAGAATGAATTTGTCTCCTGGATAGATGTCCAATTGTGTTTTAATTGGGGCACTTTATGAAGACTGGTTTTCAGTTGATGACTAATTGTTATGATTAAGAAGACAGCGACGAATTTAAAGTGGATCTACATTGTACTTGGTTGAGGAAAGTTAATGTGAACTAGTTGTTAACCACTTGTGTGAAATGGGGATGTACAACGGGATCTAGAGGTCCTTGTTCATCAGTCACAAAGTAAGCATGCAGGTACAGCAGGCAGTGAACAAAGCCAATGGCATGTTGGCCTTTATAAGTTGAGTATAGGAGTTGAGTATAGGAGCAAAGAGGTCCTTCTGCAGTTGTACAGGGCCCTAGTGAGACCACACCTGGAGTATTGTGTGCAGTTTTGGTCCCCTAATTTGAGGAAGGACATTCTTGCTATTGAGGGAGCCCAGCGTAGGTTTACAAGGTTAATTCCCGGGATGGCGGGACTCTCATATGCTGAGCGAATGGAGCGGCTGGGCTTGTACACTCTGGAGTTTAGAAGGATGAGAGGTTATCTTATTGAAACATGTAAGATTATTAAGGTGTTTGGACACGCTAGAGGCAGGACACATGTTCCCGATGTTGGGGGAGTCCAGAATCAGGGGCCACACACAGTTTAAGAATAAGGGGTAAGCCATTTAGAACGGAGATGAGGAAACACTTTTTCTCACAGAGAGTGGTGAGTCTGTGGAATTCTCTGCCTCAGAGGGCGGTGGAGGCAGGTTCTCTGGACACTTTCAAGAGAGAGCTAGATAGGGCTCTTAAAAATAGTGGAGTCAGGGGATATGGGGAGAAGGCAGGAACGGGGTACTGATTGGGGATGATCAGCCATGATCACATTGAATGGCGATGCTGGCTCGAAGGGTGAATGGCCTCTACTCCTGCACCTATTGTCTATTGTCAAACCCCAACCCTCAACCCTTAACTCACTGTGGTCACACACTGGTCACTGTGGTCACTGCACCCACACACTGGTCACCGAGGCCACACACTGGTCACCGCGGCCACACACTGGTCACCGCGGCCACACACTGGTCACCGCGGCCACACACTGGTCACCGCGGCCACACACTGGTCACCGCGGCCACACACTGGTCACCGCGGCCACACACTGGTCACCGCGGCCACACACTGGTCACCGCGGCCACACACTGGTCACCGCGGCCACACACTGGTCACCGCGGCCACACACTGGTCACCGCGGCCACACACTGGTCACCGCGGCCACACACTGGTCACCGCGGCCACACACTGGTCACCGCGGCCACACACTGGTCACCGCGGCCACACACTGGTCACCGCGGCCACACACTGGTCACCGCGGCCACACACTGGTCACCGCGGCCACACACTGGTCACCGCGGCCACACACTGGTCACCGCGGCCACACACTGGTCACCGCGGCCACACACTGGTCACCGCGGCCACACACTGGTCACCGCGGCCACACACTGGTCACCGCGGCCACACACTGGTCACCGCGGCCACACACTGGTCACCGCGGCCACACACTGGTCACCGCGGCCACACACTGGTCACCGCGGCCACACACTGGTCACCGCGGCCACACACTGGTCACCGCGGCCACACACTGGTCACCGCGGCCACACACTGGTCACCGCGGCCACACACTGGTCACCGCGGCCACACACTGGTCACCGCGGCCACACACTGGTCACCGCGGCCACACACTGGTCACCGCGGCCACACACTGGTCACCGCGGCCACACACTGGTCACCGCGGCCACACACTGATCTCTGGATCCAGGCTCAGTCTCCGCAGAGGCGAGTGTTTGAATCCCACCACTGCCCAGTGTGTGGGTGCTGTGGCCAGAGTGGTGTGGTTGACCCGCACACCGTGGGCAGTGGTGGGATTCAAACCCTCGCCTCTGCAGAAACAGCCTGGATCCAGAGATCAGTGACCAGTGTGATGGCTGCAGTGACCAAAGGGCCAGATTTCTGTGCTGTACGACAGTGAGGTGAAGGTCTGTGTAGACTTGCCCATCTGATCGATGTTCCAGTTACAGCCTCATGGACACGTCCAGAGACTCCCCTCCTCCCCCCTCCTCCACCTCCCC